>CM061152.1:5647381-5789881 GCA_030710495.1 Labroides dimidiatus | reverse complement strand
CCTTTTAATGTGAGTTCAGGCTTTGGCATCCTTCTTCTTCCTACTCCTCTTCCTCCCCCACCTCCTCCTCCTTCTCCTCTTTTCCTCTCCTTGTCTCTCACTCTACGTCATCTCTTCAACATTATCTCTGAAAAAAAAACAAACAAACAAAAGACTGTGGTCAGAAAAACATTAAAATTGAAAATGTGATCTAGAAAGATGCTCACCTTTTAATATGAGTTCAGGCTTTGCCATCCTTCTTCCTCCTCCTACTCCTCTTCCTCCCCCACCTCCTCCCCCACCTCCTCCTTCTCCTCTTCCCCTTTTCCTCTCCTTGTCTCTCCCTCCACGTCATCTCTTCAACATTATCTCTGAAAAAAAAAACAACCCAAAGACTGTGGTCAGAAAAACATTAAAATTGAAAATGTGATCTAGAAAGATGCTCACCTTTTAATATGAGTTCAGGCTTTGCCATCCTTCTTCCTCCTCCTTCTTCTACCTCAACAACAAACCAACAAACTTGATGTTGATGTATTGTTTTAATATATGTTATAGACTGAAGTAGGCCATCTACTGGCTTGAAGTGCTTATAGTGATGCTTTGAGTTGTTTCGAACCCTGAGCTTGCCGTAGTTATGCTGTCTTCCTGTTTGGAAAACATTTACCTGATTGTATTTTGACATTTAGCGTTTTCAGCATTCTTTACAAAGAGTAATTGTAATATGTCTATGTGATGAAAGTAGAATTTTTGTTTTAACATCAAAGCTATATTGATGTATGTTAACTAGGGATTGGTGTGGACAACCAGTTCCTGTTAATCAATTAGAAATGGTTCAATCCACCTATTCTTTACATTACACGGGACCTTGTGTCAGCTATTCTACCCCAGCTAGCTTAGCTTAGTAGATAGATGACAGCTTCCCAAGAAAACTCTGATTCAGGGTTTTACGCTTGAAGTTTGACATAAGAAGCATTTTATTTAAAACTGAACACAAATGTACATTACTCTCTCACTAAAGAGTCAAAACATTCAACATGTTATACATCTCATCTTATGACCAAAGTGTCTTTATCATAAAGATGAGAAGTTGTTGTTTTTTCATTCACCACATCAAATATATAAACAGCACTTTTTTACACCTCAGTCCCTGCCTTGCTGTAAAAAAGTCACTCAGTACATTACAAGCACTCATGCTGACATTGAGGCTTCATGTTTCAGCACCCTTCCTGTCTTAGTCCTTCAATGTATTAACAGCTACTGCTTCTGGGGTGTTCACTAATGTTATCAGTATCATGTTTATTTCAGTGAAACCACTTTTAATGTGACCAGAAAGGCAACAGTTGACAGAAAAACATGCCAGTGCAATTCGCAAATCATTTGGGGTATAAATGTGCTGTTCTCCATAATTGGCAAACCGCAGATTCGTCATGTTTACATCAAGTTGACGCTAGGTCGTATGGGTCTTTCCCGCCTGTAGATCAGCCTGTGTATTCATGTTGTCTTTGTTTGTCATTCTGGGACACCGTACTGCTAGAGGTTACTTTGCACATGCGTTGTGACTTTCTCTCTCTCGATCTGTGTACGTTTGGTTATGAGCTTGTCATGCTTGCCGTGCTGCATCATCAAAATGATTATTAAACCAAGCTCCAAAGTTCATCGCTGTTTCTCATTCAAGTGAACACAAAACATGGTGTCAGAAGTTTTGCTCCGGACTTTACCTGGACGGTTTTTGGAGGTATTTTTTCTGTTGTTTTTGGACGACTAGAGCAGCTCGTCGCAGCTAAACGGCAGACATGGCGGATGGATTCCGGAGGCCCGAACCGCTCGTCCTCGACGGTAACATCGCTGAAAACTGGAGGGTTTTCGAGCAGGAATATGACATTTTCATAGCGGCGGCACACTCTGACAAGCCTGCCCGCACACAAGCGTATATACTTCTGAATCTAGCTGGGCCAGACGCTATTGAACGTGAACGCTCTTTTGTGTACGCGGAAGAGGTTAGAGAGCCGGGCGAGGAAGGACGTGTGCTCGTTCCCGCCGAGTCTAAGGAGGACCCTGAGTGTCTTAAGAAGAAGTTTAGGGAGATGTGCAACCCTCAAACAAACATCACCATGGAAAGACATAAATTCAACACCAGAAACCAGATGTGTGGTGAGACAATTGACTCTTATGTCAGTGACCTGAGAATTAAAGCAAAAAGCTGCAACTTTGGAAATCTCTCTGAGGAACTGATTAGAGATAGACTTGTTTGTGGCATAAACAATGATCATCTGAGAAAAGTATTGCTACGTGACAGCGATCTAACACTTGCTAAGGCCATCTCAGTTTGTCAGATATATGAGCTAACCGAAGAACACAATAAAACGTTAGCCTCTCCTCGGCAAAATGTCACAGCTGTGGATGCAGTACACTCCATGGCCACAAGGGGGCACAAGCATGCCGCGCCATTTAGAAAAAACTCTGAGAAACAAGGGTCACAGTTTATCACTAACTGTAACAACTGCGGAGGCAGTCATACAGCTAAGAAAGATAAATGTCCAGCTTTTGGTCAGCAGTGCCATGCATGCAAAAAGTGGAATCACTTCAAAAAGTGCTGTAAATCAAAGCAAGAGACATCTCAAAGACAGAAGCCTAAAAGAAGTGTTCACCAGTTGGAGCCAGAACACACTGAGGACTGTGCTGATGAGACATTCTATGTTGATGGATTAACACTGCAAGAATGTAACCATTCAACTGAAGCAAAGATAGATGCAAATGATGAAGCTTTTGTCACTGTGCAAGTAGATGACAAAACAATTGAGATGAAAGTTGATACTGGTGCCAAGTGTAATGTGTTATCCAAAAATACTCTAGAGCAGTTCAAGTCTTATAGACAGACACAGACGTGCACCAAACCTACAAGCCTTGTTGCATATGGAGGGAGTAAAATCAAGACAGTGGGCATGGTAACACTACAGTGCCACCTAGAGGGACAGCTTTTTGCACTGCCTTTCTATATTGTTCAGGAAGATGTTTTGCCATTATTGGGACTAAAAGCATGCCGAAAAATGGGACTTGTCTCTTTCAGCAAAGATGTACACCAGCTGAGTCCTATAAATGATGATTTGTCATCTCAAATTCAAAAAGAATACAGTGATCTCTTTTCAGATGAACTTGGAAAGCTCCCTGTGACATATTCTATGACTCTTGACCCAGATGTGAGACCTGTTGTCCGCCCAGCACATCGTGTTCCAGTGGCTATGAAAAACAAAGTAAAAGAGGAGTTGGACAGAATGCAGCAATTGGGTGTCATCACACCTGTATCTGAACCAACAGACTGGGTGTCATCGATGGTAGCTACAAATAAGAAGGACAAACAAGAAATCAGGATTTGTATTAACCCAAAAGACTTGAACACTGCCTTGAAAAGACCACATCACCCTATGCGTACTGTGGAAGAAGTTGCTGCTCACATGTCCGGCGCAACAGTGTTCTCAGTTTTAGATGCTAAGAGTTCATTTTGGCAGATTCCCCTTGACCACAAATCCTCACTGCTAACAACTTTCAGCACATGTTTTGGTCGCTACAGATTTCTACGGATGCCATTTGGACTTAACTCTGCCAGTGAAGTGTTTCAGCGATCCATGGAACAGATCTTCGCTGGGTATCCCTGTGCCATCATTGTCGATGACATTCTCATCGGTGGAAAAGATGTGGAGGAACATGACGCAAATCTGAGGAAGGTCCTCAACCGTGCCAGAGAGGTAAATCTGAAGCTTAATCCTCTAAAATGCAGGTTCCGACTAAACCAAGTCTGCTATGTCGGTCATGTTTTCACAAGTGAAGGCCTGAAGGCAGACCCTTCTAAGACTAAGGCCATCAGCGAGTTGCCAGTGCCTGCAGACGTGCCTGCTCTGCAAAGATTTTTAGGGATGGTTAACTACCTTGGTAAATTCATACCCAACTTCAGCCAGCTGAGTGCTCCACTGCGACAGCTTACACACAAGGACACAGAATGGATATGGGATGTGCCACAACAAAATGCCTTTGAGACCCTCAAAAGACACATGTCTAGCCCTCCTGTCCTCTCCTACTATGATGTTAAAAAGCCTGTGACACTCACATGTGATGCTTCACAGTCTGGCCTTGGTGCTGCATGCTTACAGGATGACCAGCCGGTGGCATATGCCTCACGAACTCTAACAGACACTGAAACCAGATATGCCCAAATCGAAAAGGAGTTGTTGGCTGTTGTTTTTGCTTGCTCAAAATTTAATGACTACATCTATGGAAAGCCTGTGACCATCGAAACGGATCATCAACCCCTGGTCACCATTATAAAGAAACCCATACACACAGCACCAGCTCGACTGCAGAGGATGATGTTGAGGCTGCAAAAGTATAACATCACCCTCATATACAAGTCAGGAAAACAAATGCACCTTGCTGATACATTGTCACGTGCACCCAGAAGCTCAACACTGCAGCAGCCCGAGGAGGAGGACAGCTTTGATGTTATGACTATCAGCAACATCTCGTTGTCACGTCTTGAGGAGTTAAAGAGACACACAATGAATGACACAACTCTACAGACACTCAGCACCATCATCAGACATGGCTGGCCGAACAAGCAGCACCACCTTCCACCTACTGTTTGTCCTTATTTTCCATTCAGAGATGAACTGATTGTTGATGATGGAGTCATTATGAAAGGTCACAAAGCTGTCATTCCCTTGTCATTACAAAAGGAATACATCAACATACTGCACAGAGGGCATCCTGGTGCTGAAGCTACAAAACGTAGGGCAAGAGGAATCGTTTTTTGGCCTACAATGACAGACGACATTAACAAAGAAATACAGTCATGCTCTGTATGCAACAGTACAAGACCACATCAACAGAAGGAACCTCTCCATCTTCATCCAGTTCCAGAACTCCCTTGGTCTACTTTGGCAACTGACATCTTTGACTGGCACAACAAACAGTATCTTGTACTTGTGGACTCTTACTCAGGCTGGTATGAGATTGATTTGCTTCGAGATATCACCGCCGCCACAGTGATTTCAAAGCTTAAGAGACACTTCTCTGTCCACGGAGCACCACACACACTCATATCAGACAATGGGAGACAGTTCACAAGCCATCGCTTCCAGGATTTTGCTACTCAATGGGACTTCATTCATGTCACCAGCAGCCCAGAGTTTCCACAATCTAATGGGTTAGCTGAGAGAGCTGTACGTAGCGCAAAACAACTCATGGAAAAGTCACATAGAGATGGTACTGATGTGTTTCTTAACCTGTTAAATCTCAGGAATATTCCTTGTGACACAAAGTTAGGCTCTCCTGCACAAAGACTGATGTCCAGACAAACCCGCACTACCCTTCCAATCTCCAAGCATCTACTTGAGCCACACCTGCACAAACCACAACATGTGAAGGCACAACTTCTCAACAAGAGACTTTCTCAAAAATTGTGGTATGATAAATCCTCTCGACCGCTTCAGCCTCTTGTTGACGGACAGGTGGTGAGATTGCAAACTCCTACCGGTTACGACCGCATTGGTGTGGTGAAGGAAGTCTCTAAAGAGCCTCGATCATACCTTGTGGAGTCAGAAGGAAAGATTTTCAGGAGGAATCGTCGACACATTCTGCATGTACCTGAGCCTGCCCCAGTCCACCCCAACCCAGATGTCCCTCATGATGATGGACAGGAGTTGAACGGACATGACACGGTTTCACACAACACACAAGAGATGAACACTGTCAGATTCCAGAGAAGTGCATCTTTGACAGTGCAACCCACCAACACAACTGAGGAGCCGTACCGGACACGGTCTGGTCGTATTGTCAGGCCTAATCCAAAATACAGAGACTAAATGCTTATATTTTTAGTCAGCTGTTATTAAAGAGGCATGTTGTTCTGTTAAGTTACTCATATGCTTAGAGCTGACAGAATTTGAATGGGTGTTTCAAACAGTCTTTTTTTTTTTACATTATAGATTGTGTTCTGAGTTCTAACACTCTGTGTCATTTTGTCCAGCTAAAAATATTATTCCTCATATTGATATTTTGCAAGATTTGTTTAAGTTGAAGATGGGCTGATTTTCTTATTTAAGAGATTTTCTTTAAATTTTCAAACATTTGTTCACTTGGATTGAATTAAAAAAAATGCATATGTTGCACTAGCTAAAGAAAGGGGATGTAGATCAGCCTGTGTATTCATGTTGTCTTTGTTTGTCATTCTGGGACACCGTACTGCTAGAGGTTACTTTGCACATGCGTTGTGACTTTCTCTCTCTCGATCTGTGTACGTTTGGTTATGAGCTTGTCATGCTTGCCGTGCTGCATCATCAAAATGATTATTAAACCAAGCTCCAAAGTTCATCGCTGTTTCTCATTCAAGTGAACACAAAACACCGCCTGTTAGCCCTAGTTTCTCACAATATCTCTCTTTCTCTTGCTGTCTGAGTCCTTCTCGGTAAGCTTTAGTGTGCTCAGTGTGTTTTTCAACATTTGTTCGCGGATAAGACATCTGAAAATAATATTTGCTTGTGCACGTCTATCTCGTCCATTCAATGTTTACATTTGTGTACCTTCAGAATGGCCGTAACGTCAGTGCTAACGCGCTAGCTTGATGCTAACGTCTACGGGAAGTTGCACTGATATGCTAGCGGATAGCATACATCGGTATAACTTCGGTTTTAAAAACAATATTTCAACTTTGATCACAGAGACCGGAGCCGGTTATCGATACCCATCCATACTTTATACAGAGCTTGTTAAAAAAACATCAGAAAAGGTTGATAACTTACCGGAAAATCAAATATGTAAGACCTGTTTACCTCCTTTTTTGGTATTCATGAGTCCACCCTCCTTAGCAATAAATACTTGTTTTACTTTTAACTATTCTTTTAAATTCTGAATTAATCTCAGGTGAAAAATTTCACAGGTTCACTTAAGCCTACGTGAAAAAGAAACGATCCAGAACATTGTTTTATTTTTGTATTTGCTTATTCTATGTTGTCAGTTTGTATGAATAACTTCCGTTTTCTGCAGTCTCACCAAAAGTGTAAAAATCTCACAAGTATCATAAAAATATCCCTTTATCATCGACAATATGCCTTCAGTTAGGAACTGTCTGTCTGGTTTTAAAGAAATTACGAAAGCTGAAATTATTAAACAGCACAAATGATTGCTAGCATGACGGTGTTTGTCAGTATTGGTAATAAATACATCCAACACTGCTTGCTAATTAATGCATGACCCGTTCAAAGATATTAATTAAGAAATATGTCATTTATTGAGCTACATTTGCTAATGGATAGCAATACTAGCTTAGTTTGTAAATCTTTAGAACATCTCTACAACTCCACAATATTATGGCTTAAAAAGTGCAAAAATCTCAAAATTACCGTCAGAAAAGCCTTTATCTAGAAGAACTTTGTCTTTATGCAGGTAAATCCTGAAGAAGTCGTTGGAAGTCCTTGGTAATTGTTTGGTTTCTTGAAGAAATATCCAAAATCTCGGGAAGAGCAAACAAATGCGTGCGTCTCAGACTGATCAGCAGTTAGTTCCGGATTAAAATGTCGCCCGTGTCACAATGATGCACCTGGAGATCGTCCATAGCAACCATGGAACGTTCTGTTCCATGGACAGAGTCCATCTGTGCAACCTTCCACAATAGCCCCTAATTAGTTACTACGATGTATTAGGGTCACTTAATAAAATTATTAAATAAAAATAATAATAATAGGTTTTATATATATTATTTCCTGAAGAGGCCCTAATACGCCGTTGTACATAATAGTTTTGTCCATGTAGTAAGTTCAGAAAGCGCCTATCGAGGAGTTTTTTAAACATGTTAAAAAGCTGGGCTGCAGTTGAAAAAAAAGAAACGGTTTGTACTGTCCAGAAGAGACAAATAAGGATCTCTCTCTCTCTCTTTAAGGATTATTATTATTATTATTATTATTATTATTATTATTATTATTATTATTATTATTATTATTATTATTGCAGCAGTAACATTTCGACCTAAAGGAAGAAGAAAAGAGCTGGAGCCAAAAGTTATTTATGTTGCCACCAGATTGAAAACTGATCTTGTGTTACAAATAAAGATCTGACAAATAATTTTTACCGTAAAGCTTCAAGTCTTTATTTCAGTTGCAATCCAAAACACTTTGTGTGTGCACGATTGAGGACGTGGACTATAATCATTGGGATGTTGTAGACATCTACTGGACATCTTTGTTTTTAGACCTTCTGAATGAGCGACTTTCAGTCTGATGAGGAACTTTAAAACTGCTTCTTGATTTATTGTTTTGACTCATCGTCTCTTTCTTTATGTGTCAAAGAGGAGCAGGATTCCCAACAGTATGAGGTGAATCAACTTTCATTCTTCACTCTGAATTGTTTGAATACTTTAAAGATTAAATGTGGCTCCTCACAAATCCAGCTCCTGACTGTGTCTCTGTGTGTTCTCTTTACAGAATGTGGACTCTGCTGGTGTAAAAACAGCAGCGCTGACCTTGTACTCAGCAACAGATGTGAACAGAGAGGCCGGATCAGAGAGAGGAGTGAAGACTGTTATTTGCACTGCTGCCAAAGAGGACTGAGAGAGTTTCAAGACTGAACTGAAGCTTTTATTCAATAAATCTGTAGTTTGTGTCTTATACCTTTGACTTAAAGCATCACTATGATGCAGGCTTCTCTATACCGTTTCTTCTTTTTTTCTGTTTCCTTATTTTTAAGGTGAAGAAAATGTGCAGGTCCCTCACACCTGCAGTCTTCTTAACAGACAGCAGAGGGAGCTCTAGTATTTCTAAAAATAGAAGTGTGTATTGAACGAACAATGACCCTACCCCTCACTAGATCAATACCAAAATAAACCTTCTCCTGTTCATCCAATGGTCTGATTCTCTTTTTGAAGTCTCTTTAAAGCAGCACGGTGTAATTTCTATCATTCACAGAAAAAAAGGTTTATACTGAGGGTTTGTCTGCATTTACTTGTAGCAAAAGCACAGGTAAACAGAAATAGGCTTAACTTACCTGAATCATGAGGTCAGATACCATCTTCTAGCTGATGATACCGCCCAACCCACCCACTGTTATTTATTTATTTACTTTCATTCATGACATACCGTTAAGCCTCTTCAGGGTCGCGGGTGGCTGGAGCCTATCCCAGCTGGCTTAGGGCCAGAGGTGAGGTACACCTTGTGTCACAGGGCTGACACATAGGGACAGACAACCTTTCACACTCACTCACACCTACGGGCATTTTAGAATAACCAATTGACCTAGTGAGCATGTTTTGGACTGTGGGAGGAAGCTGGAGAACCTGGAGAGAACTCACGCATGCACGGGGAAAACATGTAAACTTCACACTCCTCTTCCTCCCCCACCTCCTCCTCCTACTCCTCTTCCTCCCCCACCTCCTCCTCCTTCTCCTCCTCCCCTTTTCCTCTCCTTGTCTCTCCCTCCATGTCATCTTTTCAACATTATCTCTGAAAAAAACAAAAACAAAAAAACTGTGGTCAGAAAAACATTAAAATTGAAAATGTGATCTAGAAAGATGCTCACCTTTTAATATGAGTTCAGGCGTTGCCATCCTTCTTCCTCCTACTCCTCTTCCTCCCCCACCTCCTCCTCCTCCTCCTTCTCCTCCTCTTCTCCTCTCCTTGTCTCTCCCTCCACATCATCTCTTCAACATTATCTCTGAAAAAAAAAAAAAACTACTGTGGTCAGAAAAACATTAAAATTGAAAATGTGATCTAGAAAGATGCTCACCTTTTAATATGAGTTCAGGCTTTGGCATCCATCTTCCTCCTTCCAGTCCTCTTCCTCCCCCACCTCCTCCTCCTTCTCCTCCTCCTCTTTCCTCTCCTTGTCTCTCCCTCCACGTCATCTCTTCAACATTATATCTGAAAAAAAAACACAAAAGACTGCTCAGAAAAACATTAAAATTGAAAATGTGATCTAGAAAGATGCTCACCTTTTAATATGAGTTCAGGCTTTGCCATCCTTATTCCTCCTCCTATTACTCCTCTTCCTCCCCCACCTCCTCCTCCTTCTCCTTCTCCTCCTCCTCTTCTCCTCTCCTTGTCTCTCCCTCCAAGTCATCTCTTCAACATTACCTCTGAAAAAAAAACAAACAAAAGACTGTGGTCAGAAAAACATTTAAATTGAAAATGTGATCTAGAAAGATGCTCACCTTTTAATATGAGTTCGGGCATTGCCATCCTTCTTCCTCCTCCTACTCCTCTTCCTCCCCCACCTCCTCCTCCCCCACCTCCTCCTCATTCTCCTCTCCTTGTCTCTCCCTCCACATCATCTCTTCAACATTATCTCTGAAAAAAAAAAAAAACTACTGTGATCAGAAAAACATTAAAATTGAAAATGTGATCTAGAAAGATGCTCACCTTTTAATATGAGTTCAGGCTTTGCCATCCGTCTTCCTCCTACTCCTCTTCCTCCCCCACCTCCTCCTTCTCCTCCTCTTCTCCTCCTCTTCTCCTCCTCTTCTCCTCCTCCCCTTGTCCTCTCCTTGTCTCTCCCTCCATGTCATCTTTTCAACATTATCTCTGAAAAAAACAAAAACAAAAAAACTGTGGTCAGAAAAACATTAAAATTGAAAATGTGATCTAGAAAGATGCTCACCTTTTAATATGAGTTCAGGCGTTGCCATCCATCTTCCTCCTACTCCTCTTCCTCCCCCACCTCCTCCTCCTTCTTCTCCTCCTCTTCTCCTCTCCTTGTCTCTCCCTCCACATCATCTCTTCAACATTATCTCTGAAAAAAAAAAACTACTGTGGTCAGAAAAACATTAAAATTGGAAAATATGATATAGAAAGATGCTCACTTTTTAATATGAGTTCAGGCTTTGCCATCCGTCTTCCTCCTACTCCTCGTCCTCCCCCAACTCCTCCCCCACCTCCTCCTTCTCCTCCTCCCCTTTTCCTCTCCTTGTCTCTCCCTCCACGTCATCTCTTCAACATTATCTCTGAAAAAAAAAAAATACTGTGCTCAGAAAAACATTAAAATTAAAAATTTGATATAGAAAGATGCTCACTTTTTAATATGAGTTCAGGCTTTGCCATCCGTCTTCCTCCTACTCCTCTTCCTCCCCCAACTCCTCCCCCACCTCCTCCTTCTCCTCCTCCCCTTTTCCTCTCCTTGTCTCTCCCTCCATGTCATCTCTTCAACATTATCTCTGAAAAAAACAAAAACAAAAGACTGTGGTCAGAAAAACATTAAAATTGAAAATGTGAACTAGAAAGATGCTCACCTTTTAATATGAGTTCAGGCTTTGGCATCCATCTTCCTCCTTCTAGTCCTCTTCCTCCCCCACCTCCTCCTCCTTCTCCTCCTCCTCTTTCCTCTCCTTGTCTCTCCCTCCACGTCATTTCTTCAACATTATATCTGAAAAAAAAAAACAAAAGACTGCTCAGAAAAACATTAAAATTGAAAATGTGATCTAGAAAGATGCTCACCTTTTAATATGAGTTCAGGCTTTGCCATCCTTATTCCTCCTCCTATTACTCCTCTTCCTCCCCCACCTCCTCCTCCTTCTCCTTCTCCTCCTCCTCCTCTCCTCTCCTTGCCTCTCCCTCCAAGTCATCTCTTCAACATTATCTCTGAAAAAAAAACCCAAAAGACTGTGGTCAGAAAAACATTAAAATTGAAAATGTGATCTAGAGAGATGCTCACCTTTTAATATGAATTCTTGCATTGCCATCCTTATTCCTCCTTCTAGTCCTCTTCCTCCTCCTTCTCCTCCTCCTCTTCTCCTCTCCTGTCTCTCCCTCCACGTCATCTCTTCAACATTATATCTGAAAAAAAACCCCAAAAGACTGTGGTCAGAAAAACATTAAAATTGAAAATGTGATCTAGAAAGATGCTCACCTTTTAATATGAGTTCAGGCTTTGCCATCCATCTTCCTCCTACTCCTCTTCCTCCCCCACCTCCTCCTCCTTCTCCTCCTCCTCTTTTCCTCTCCTTGTCTCTCCCTCCACGTCATCTCTTCAACATTATCTCTGAAAAAAAAAATTAAAGACTGTGGTCAGAAAAACATTAAAATTGAAAATGTGATATAGAAAGATGCTCACCTTTTAATATGAGTTCAGGCTTTGCCATCCTTCTTCCTCCTCCTACTCCTCTTCCTCCCCCAACTCCTCCCCCACCTCCTCCTTCTCCTCCTCCCCTTTTCCTCTCCTTGTCTCTCCCTCCATGTCTTCTCTTCAACATTATCTCTGAAAAAAACAAAAACAAAAGACTGTGGTCAGAAAAACATTAAAATTGAAAATGTGAACTAGAAAGATGCTCACCTTTTAATATGAGTTCAGGCTTTGGCATCCATCTTCCTCCTTCTAGTCCTCTTCCTCCCCCACCTCCTCCTCCTTCTCCTCCTCCTCTTTCCTCTCCTTGTCTCTCCCTCCACGTCATCTCTTCAACATTAAATCTGAAAAAAAAAACCAAAAGACTGCTCAGAAAAACATTGGAATTGAAAATGTGATCTAGAAAGATGCTCACCTTTTAATATGAGTTCAGGCTTTGCCATCCTTATTCCTCCTCCTATTACTCCTCTTCCTCCCCCACCTCCTCCTCCTTCTCCTTCTCCTCCTCCTCTTCTCCTCTCCTTGCCTCTCCCTCCAAGTCATCTCTTCAACATTATCTCTGAAAAAAAACCCCAAAAGACTGTGGTCAGAAAAACTTTAAAATTGAAAATGTGATCTAGAAAGATGCTCACCATTTAATATGAATTCAGGCATTGCCATCCTTATTCCTCCTTCTAGTCCTCTTCCTCCCCCACCTCCTCCTCCTTCTCCTCCTCCTCTTCTCCTCTCCTGTCTCTCCCTCCACGTCATCTCTTCAACATTATATCTGAAAAAAAAAACCAAAAGACTGTGGTCAGAAAAACATTAAAATTGAAAATGTGATCTAGAAAGATGCTCACCTTTTAATATGAGTTCAGGCTTTGCCATCCATCTTCCTCCTACTCCTCTTCCTCCCCCACCTCCTCCTCCTTCTCCTCCTCCTTCTCCTCCTCCTTCTCCTCCTCCTCTTTTCCTCTCCTTGTCTCTCCCTCCACGTCATCTCTTCAACATTATCTCTGAAAAAAAAAATAAAAGACTGTGGTCAGAAAAACATTAAAATTGAAAATGTGATCTAGAAAGACGCTCACCTTTTAATATGAGTTCAGGCTTTGCCATCCTTCTTCCTCCTCCTACTCCTCTTCCTCCCCTACCTCCTCCTCCTTCTTCTACTCTTCTCCTCCTTCTTCCCCTCCTGCCCTTTTCCTCTCCTTGTCTCTCCCTCCATGTCATCTTTTCAACATTATCTCTGAAAAAAACAAAAACAAAAAACCGTGGTCAGAAAAACATTAAAATTGAAAATATGATCTAGAAAGATGCTCACCTTTTAATATGAGTTCAGGCGTTGCCATCCTTCTTCCTCCTTCTCCTCTTCCTCCCCCACCTCCTCCTCCTTCTTCTCCTCCTCTTCTCCTCTCCTTTTGTCTCCCTCCACATCATCTCTTCAACATTATCTCTGAAAAAAAAAAAAAATACTGTGGTCAGAAAAACATTATAATTGAAAATGTGATATAGAAAGATGCTCACCTTTTAATATGAGTTCAGGCTTTGCCATCCGTCTTCCTCCTTCTCCTCTTCCTCCCCCAACTCCTCCCCCACCTCCTCCTTCTCCTCCTCCCTTTTTCCTCTCCTCGTCTCTCCCTCCATGTCATCTCTTCAGTATTATCTCTAAAAAAAACAAAAACAAAAGACTGTGGTCAGAAAAACATTAAAATTGAAAATGTGAGATAGAAAGATGCTCACCTTTTAATATGAGTTCAGGCTTTGCCATCCTTCTTCCTCCTCCTACTCCTCTTCCTCCCCCACCTCCTCCCCCTTCTCCTCCTCCCTTTTTCCTCTCCTCGTCTCTCCCTCCATGTCATCTCTTCAGTATTATCTCTAAAAAAAAACAAAAACAAAAGACTGTGGTCAGAAAAACATTAAAATTGAAAATGTGAACTAGAAAGATGCTCACCTTTTAATATGAGTTCAGGCTTTGCCATCCTTCTTCCTCCTCCTACTCCTCTTCCTCCCCTACCTCCTCCTCCTTCTTCTACTCTTCTCCTCCTTCTTCCCCTCCTACCCTTTTCCTCTCCTTGTCTCTCCCTCCATGTCATCTTTTCAACATTATCTCTGAAAAAAACAAAAACAAAAAACCGTGGTCAGAAAAACATCAAAATTGAAAATATGATCTAGAAAGATGCTCACCTTTTAATATGAGTTCAGGCGTTGCCATCCTTCTTCCTTCCTTCTCCTCTTCCTCCCCCACCTCCTCCTCCTTCTTCTCCTCCTCTTCTCCTCTCCTTGTCTCTCACTCCACATCATCTCTTCAACATTATCTCTGAAAAAAAAAAAATACTGTGGTCAGAAAAACATTATAATTGAAAATGTGATATAGAAAGATGCTCACTTTTTAATATGAGTTCAGGCTTTGCCATCCGTCTTCCTCCTTCTCCTCTTCCTCCCCCAACTCCTCCCCCACCTCCTCCTCCCTTTTTCCTCTCCTCGTCTCTCCCTCCATGTCATCTCTTCAATAATATCTCTGAAAAAAACAAAAACAAAAGACTGTGGTCAGAAAAACATTAAAATTGAAAATGTGATCTAGAAAGATGCTCACCTTTTAATATGAGTTCAGGCTTTGGCATCCTTCTCCTCCTACTCCTCTTCCTCCCCCACCTCCTCCTCCTTCTCCTCCTCCTCTTCTCCTCTCCTTGTCTCTCCCTCCACGTCATCTCTTCAACCTTATATCTGAAAAAAAACCCCAAAAGACTGTGGTC
Organism: Labroides dimidiatus; assembly: GCA_030710495.1. Taxonomy (NCBI): domain Eukaryota; kingdom Metazoa; phylum Chordata; class Actinopteri; order Labriformes; family Labridae; genus Labroides; species Labroides dimidiatus. The sequence continues at coordinate 5,775,077 of CM061152.1, read as the reverse complement.
AGAAAAACATTAAAATTGAAAATGTGATCTAGAAATTGTCACCTTATAATATGAGTTCAGGCTTTGCCATCCTTCTCCTCCTACTCCTCTTCCTCCCCCACCTCCTCCTCCTTCTCCTCCTCCACTTGTCCTCTCCTTGTCTCTCCCTCCACGTCATCTCTTCAACATTATCTCTGAAAATAACAAACAAACAAAAGACTGTGGTCAGAAAAACATTAAAATTGAAAATGTGATATAGAAAGATGCTCACTTTTTAATATGAGTTCAGGCTTTGCCATCCGTCTTCCTCCTACTCCTCTTCCTCCCCCAACTCCTCCTTCTCCTCCTCCCCTTTTCCTCTCCTCGTCTCTCACTCCACGTCATCTCTTCAACATTATCTCTGAAAATAACAAACAAACAAAAGACTGTGGTCAGAAAAACATTAAAATTGAAAATGTGATCTAGAAAGATGCTCACCTTTTAATATGAGTTCAGGCTTTGCCATCCGTCTTCCTCCTACTCCTCTTCCTCCCCCACCTCCTCCTCCCCTTTTCCTCTCCTTGTCTCTCCCTCCACGTCATCTCTTCAACATTATCTCTGAAAATAACAAACAAACAAAAGACTGTGGTCAGAAAAACATTAAAATTGAAAATGTGAACTAGAAAGATGCTCACCTTTTAATATGAGTTCAGGCTTTGCCATCCTTCTTCCTCCTCCTACTCCTCCTCCTCCCCCACCTCCTCCTCCTTCTCCTCCTCTTTCTCCTCCTCCATTTTTCCTCTCCTTGTCTCTCCCTCCAAGTCATCTCTTCAACATTATCTCTGAAAAAAAAAACAAAAAAAAGACTGTGGTCAGAAAAACATTAAAATTGAAAATGTGATCTAGAAAGATGCTCACCTTTTAATATGAGTTCAGGCTTTGCCATCCTTCTTCCTCCTCCTACTCCTCTTCCTCCCCCACCTCCTTCCCTACCTCCTCCCCCACCTCCTACTCCTCCTCCCCTTTTCCTCTCCTTGTCTCTCCCTCCACGTCATCTCTTCAACATTATCTCTGAAAGAAAAAACAAACAAAAGACTGTGGTCAGAAAAACATTTAAATTGAAAATGTGATCTAGAAAGATGCTCACCTTTTAATATGAGTTCAGGCTTTGCCATCCTTCTTCCTCCTCCTACTCCTCTTCCTCGCCCACCTCCTCCTCCTTCTCCTCCTCCTCTTCTCCTTGTCTCTCCCTCCATGTCATCTCTTCAACATAATCTCTGAAAGAAAAAACAAACAAAAGACTGTGGTCAGAAAAACATTAAAATTGAAAATGTGATATAGAAAGATGCTCACCTTTTAATATGAGTTCAGGCTTAGCCATCCTTCTTCCTCCTCCTACTCCTCTTCCTCCCCCACCTCCTCCTCCTTCTCCTCCTCCTCTTTTCCTCTCCTTTTCTCTCCCTTCACGTCATCTCTTCAACATTATCTCTGAAAAAAAAAACAAAAACAAAAGACTGTGGTCAGAAAAACATTCACATTGAAAATGTGATCTAGAAAGATGCTCACCTTTTAATATGAGTTCAGGCTTAGCCATCCTTCTTCCTACTACTCCTCTTCCTCCCCCACCTCCTCCTCCTACTCCTTCTCCTCCTCCTCTTCTCCTCTCCTTGTCTCTCACTCCAAGTCATCTCTTCAACATTATCTCTGAAAAAAAAAACAAAAAAAAGACTGTGGTCAGAAAAACATTTAAATTGAAAATGTGATATAGAAAGATGCTCACCTTTTAATATGAGTTCAGGCATTGCCATCCTTCTTCCTCCTCCTACTCCTCTTCCTCCCCCACCTCCTCCTCCTTCTCCTCCTGCTCTTTTCCTCTCCTTGTCTCTCCCTTCACGTCATCTCTTCAACATTACCTCTGAAAAAAAAAAAAAAAAAAAAAAAAGACTGGTCAGAAAAACATTAAAATTGAAAATGTGATATAGAAAGATGCTCACCTTTTAATATGAGTTCAGGCTATGCCATCCTTCTTCCTCCTCCTACTCCTCTTCCTCCCCCACCTCCTCCTCCTTCTCCTCCTCTTTCTCCTCCTCCATTTTTCCTCTCCTTGTCTCTCCCTCCAAGTCATCTCTTCAACATTATCTCTGAAAAAAAAAACAAAAAAAAGACTGTGGTCAGAAAAACATTAAAATTGAAAATGTGATCTAGAAAGATGCTCACCTTTTAATATGAGTTCAGGCTTTGCCATCCTTCTTCCTCCTCCTACTCCTCTTCCTCCCCCACCTCCTTCCCTACCTCCTCCCCCACCTCCTACTCCTCCTCCCCTTTTCCTCTCCTTGTCTCTCCCTCCACGTCATCTCTTCAACATTATCTCTGAAAGAAAAAACAAACAAAAGACTGTGGTCAGAAAAACATTTAAATTGAAAATGTGATCTAGAAAGATGCTCACCTTTTAATATGAGTTCAGGCTTTGCCATCCTTCTTCCTCCTCCTACTCCTCTTCCTCGCCCACCTCCTCCTCCTTCTCCTCCTCCTCTTCTCCTTGTCTCTCCCTCCATGTCATCTCTTCAACATAATCTCTGAAAGAAAAAACAAACAAAAGACTGTGGTCAGAAAAACATTAAAATTGAAAATGTGATATAGAAAGATGCTCACCTTTTAATATGAGTTCAGGCTTTGCCATCCTTCTTCCTCCTCCTACTCCTCTTCCTCCCCCACCTCCTCCCCTACCTCCTCCCCCACCTCCTACTCCTCCTCCCCTTTTCCTCTCCTTGTCTCTCCCTCCACGTCATCTCTTCAACATTATCTCTGAAAAAAAACAAACAAAAGACTGTGGTCAGAAAAACATTAAAATTGAAAATGTGATATAGAAAGATGCTCACCTTTTAATATGAGTTCAGGCTTAGCCATCCTTCTTCCTCCTCCTACTCCTCTTCCTCCCCCACCTCCTCCTCCTTCTCCTCCTCCTCTTTTCCTCTCCTTTTCTCTCCCTTCACGTCATCTCTTCAACATTATCTCTGAAAAAAAAAACAAAAACAAAAGACTGTGGTCAGAAAAACATTCACATTGAAAATGTGATCTAGAAAGATGCTCACCTTTTAATATGAGTTCAGGCTTAGCCATCCTTCTTCCTACTACTCCTCTTCCTCCCCCACCTCCTCCTCCTTCTCCTTCTCCTCCTCCTCTTCTCCTCTCCTTGTCTCTCACTCCAAGTCATCTCTTCAACATTATCTCTGAAAAAAAAAACAAAAAAAAGACTGTGGTCAGAAAAACATTTAAATTGAAAATGTGATATAGAAAGATGCTCACCTTTTAATATGAGTTCAGGCATTGCCATCCTTCTTCCTCCTCCTACTCCTCTTCCTCCCCCACCTCCTCCTCCTTCTCCTCCTGCTCTTTTCCTCTCCTTGTCTCTCCCTCCATGTCATCTCTTCAACATTATCTCTGAAAAAAAAAAAAAAAAAAAAGACTGTGGTCAGAAAAACATTAAAATTGAAAATGTGATCTAGAAAGATGCTCACCTTTTAATATGAGTTCAGGCTTTGCCATCCTTCTTCCTCCTCCTACTCCTCTTCCTCCCCCACCTCCTCCTCCTTCTCCTCCTGCTCTTTTCCTCTCCTTGTCTCTCCCTTCACGTCATCTCTTCAACATTACCTCTGAAAAAAAAAAAAAAAAAAAAAAAAAGACTGGTCAGAAAAACATTAAAATTGAAAATGTGATATAGAAAGATGCTCACCTTTTAATATGAGTTCAGGCTATGCCATCCTTCTTCCTCCTCCTACTCCTCTTCCTCCCCCACCTCCTCCTCCTCCTCTTTCTCCTCCTCCATTTTTCCTCTCCTTGTCTCTCCCTCCACGTCATCTCTTCAACATTATCTCTGAAAAAAAAAACAAAAGACTGTGGTCAGAAAAAATATTAAAATTGAAAATGTGATATAGAAAGATGCTCACCTTTTAATATGAGTTCAGGCTTTTCCATCCCTCTACCTCCTCCTACTCCTCTTCTTCCCCCACCTCCACCCCAACCTCCTCCTTCTCCTCCATGCCTTCTCCTCCTTCCCTTTTCCTCTCCTTGTCTCTCCATCCATTTCATCTTTTCAACATTATCTCTGAAAGAAAAAACAAACAAAAGACTGTGGTCAGAAAAACATTAAAATTGAAAATGTGATATAGAAAGATGCTCACCTTTTAATATGAGTTCAGCCTGTGCCATCCTTCTTCCTCCTCCTACTACTCCTCGCCCACCTCCTCCTCCTTCTTCTCCTCTCCTTGTCTCTCCCTCCACATCATCTCTTCAACATTATCTCTGAAAAAAAAACAACAAAAGACTGTGGTCAGAAAAACATTAAAATTGAAAATGTGACATAGAAAGATGCTCACCTTTTAATGAGTTCAGGCTGTGCCATCCTTCTTCCTCCTCCTACTCTTCCTCCTACCCCACCTCCTCCTCCTTCTCCTCCTCCCCTTTTATTCTCCTGGTCTCTCCCTTCACTTCATCTCTTCAACATTATCTCTGAAAAAAAACAAACAAAAGACTGTGGTCAGAAAAACATTAAAATTGAAAATGTGATCTAGAAAGATGCTCACCTTTTAATCTGAGTTCAGGCTTTGGCATCCGTCTTCCTCCTACTCCTCTTCCTCCCCCACCTCCTCCTCCTACTCCTCCTGCTCTTTTCCTCTCCTTGTCTCTCCCTCCATTTCATCTTTTCAACATTATCTCTGAAAAAAAAAAAAAAAAAAAAGACTGTGGTCAGAAAAACATTAAAATTGAAAATGTGATCTAGAAAGATGCTCACCTTTTAATATGAGTTCAGGCTTTGCCATCCTTCTTCCTCCTCCTTCTTCTACCTCAACAACAAACCAACAAACTTGATGTTGATGTATTGTTTTGATATATGTTATTGACTGAAGTAGGCCATCTACTGGCTTGAAGTGCTTATAGTGATGCTTTGAGTTGTTTCGAACCCTGAGCTTGCCGTAGTTATGCTGTCTTCCTGTTTGGAAAACATTTACCTGTTTGTATTTTGACATTTAGCGTTTTCAGCATTCTTTACAAAGAGTAATTGTGATATGTCTATGTGATGAAAGTAGAATTTTTGTTTTAACATCAAAGCTATATTGATATATGTTAACTAGGGATTGGTGTGGACAACCAGTTCCTGTTAATCAATTAGAAATGGTTCAGTCCACCTATTCTTTACATTACACGGGACCTTATGTCAGCTATTCTACCCCAGCTAGCTTAGCTTAGTAGATAGATGACAGCTTCCCAAGAAAACTCTGATTCAGGGTTTTACGCTTGAAGTTTGACATAAGAAGCATTTTATTTAAAACTGAACACAAATGTACATTACTCTCTCACTAAAGAGTCAAAACATTCAACATGTTATACATCTCATCTTATGACCAAAGTGTCTTTATCATAAAGATGAGAAGTTGTTGTTTTTCATTCACCACATCAAATATATAAACAGCACTTTTTTACACCTCAGTCCCTGCCTTGCTGTAAAAAAGTCACTCAGTACATTACAAGCACTCATGCTGACATTGAGGCTTCATGTTTCAGCACCCTTCCTGTCTTAGTCCTTCAATGTATTAACAGCTACTGCTTCTGGGGTGTTCACTAATGTTATCAGTATCATGTTTATTCCAGTGAAACCACTTTTAATGTGACCAGAAAGGCAACAGTTGACAGAAAAACATGCCAGTGCAATTCGCAAATCATTTGGGGTATAAATGTGCTGTTCTCCATAATTGGCAAACCGCAGATTCGTCATGTTTACATCAAGTTGACGCTAGGTCGTATGGGTCTTTCCCGCCTGTTAGCCCTAGTTTCTCACAATATCTCTCTTTCTCTTGCTGTCTGAGTCCTTCTCGGTAAGCTTTAGTGTGCTCAGTGTGTTTTTCAACATTTGTTCGCGGATAAGACATCTGAAAATAATATTTGCTTGTGCACGTCTATCTCGTCCATTCAATGTTTACATTTGTGTACCTTCAGAATGGCCGTAACGTCAGTGCTAACGCGCTAGCTTGATGCTAACGTCTACGGGAAGTTGCACTGATATGCTAGCGGATAGCATACATCGGTATAACTTCGGTTTTAAAAACAATATTTCAACTTTGATCACAGAGACCGGAGCCGGTTATCGATACCCATCCATACTTTATACAGAGCTTGTTAAAAAAAACATCAGAAAAGGTTGACAACTTACCGGAAAATCTAATATGTAAGACCTGTTTACCTCCTTTTTGGTATTCATGAGTCCACCCTCCTTAGCAATAAATACTTGTTTTACTTTTAACTATTCTTTTAAATTCTGAATTAATCTCAGGTGAAAAATTTCACAGGTTCTCTTAAGCCTACGTGAAAAAGAAACGATCCAGAACATTGTTTTATTTTTGTATTTGCTTATTCTATGTTGTCAGTTTGTATGAATAACTTCCGTTTTCTGCAGTCTCACCAAAAGTGTAAAAATCTCACAAGTATCATAAAAATATCCCTTTATCATCGATAATATGCCTTCAGTTAGGAACTGTCTGTCTGGTTTTAAAGAAATTACGAAAGCTGAAATTATTAAACAGCACAAATGATTGCTAGCATGACGGTGTTTGTCAGTATTGGTAATAAATACATCCAACACTGCTTGCTAATTAATGCATGACCCGTTCAAAGATATTAATTAAGAAATATGTCATTTATTTAGCTACATTTGCTAATGGATAGCAATACTAGCTTAGTTTGTAAATCTTTAGAACATCTCTACAACTCCACAATATTATGGCTTAAAAAGTGCAAAAATCTCAAAATTACCGTCAGAAAAGCCTTTATCTAGAAGAACTTTGTCTTTATGCAGGTAAATCCTGAAGAAGTCGTTGGAAGTCCTTGGTAATTGTTTGGTTTCTTGAAGAAATATCCAAAATCTCGGGAAGAGCAAACAAATGCGTGCGTCTCAGACTGATCAGCAGTTAGTTCCGGATTAAAATGTCGCCCGTGTCACAATGATGCACCTGGAGATCGTCCATAGCAACCATGGAACGTTCTGTTCCATGGACAGAGTCCATCTGTGCAACCTTCCACAATAGCCCCTCATTAGTTACTACGATGTATTAGGGTCACTTAATAAAATTATTAAATAAAAATAATAATAATAGGTTTTATATATATTATTTCCTGAAGAGGCCCTAATACGCCGTTGTACATAATAGTTTTGTCCATGTAGTAAGTTCAGAAAGCGCCTATCGAGGAGTTTTTTAAACATGTTAAAAAGCTGGGCTGCAGTTGAAAAAAAAGAAACGGTTTGTACTGTCCAGAAGAGACAAATAAGGATATCTCTCTCTCTCTTTAAGGATTATTATTATTATTATTATTATTATTATTATTGTTATTATTATTATCATTATTATTATTGCAGCAGTAACATTTCGACCTAAAGGAAGAAGAAAAGAGCTGGAGCCAAAAGTTATTTATGTTGCCACCAGATTGAAAACTGATCTTGTGTTACAAATAAAGATCTGACAAATAATTTTTACCGTAAAGCTTCAAGTCTTTATTTCAGTTGCAATCCAAAACACTTTGTGTGTGCACGATTGAGGACGTGGACTATAATCATTTGGATGTTGTAGACATCTACTGGACATCTTTGTTTTTAGACCTTCTGAATGAGCGACTTTCAGTCTGATGAGGAACTTTAAAACTGCTTCTTGATTTATTGTTTTGACTCATCGTCTCTTTCTTTAGGTGTCAAAGAGGAGCAGGATTCCCAACAGTATGAGGTGAATCAACTTTCATTCTTCACTCTGAATTGTTTGAATACTTTAAAGATTAAATGTGGTTCCTCACAAATCCAGCTCCTGACTGTGTCTCTGTGTGTTCTCTTTACAGAATGTGGACTCTGCTGGTGTAAAAACAGCAGCGCTGACCTTGTACTCAGCAACAGATGTGAACAGAGAGGCCGGATCAGAGAGAGGAGTGAAGACTGTTATTTGCACTGCTGCCAAAGAGGACTGAGAGAGTTTCAAGACTGAACTGAAGCTTTTATTCAATAAATCTGTAGTTTGTGTCTTATACCTTTGACTTAAAGCATCACTATGATGCAGGCTTCTCTATACCGTTTCTTCTTTTTTTCTGTTTCCTTATTTTTAAGGTGAAGAAAATGTGCAGGTCCCTCACACCTGCAGTCTTCTTAACAGACAGCAGAGGGAGCTCTAGTATTTCTAAAAATAGAAGTGTGTATTGAACGAACAATGACCCTACCCCTCACTAGATCAATACCAAAATAAACCTTCTCCTGTTCATCCAATGGTCTGATTCTCTTTTTGAAGTCTCTTTAAAGCAGCACGGTGTAATTTCTATCATTCACAGAAAAAAAGGTTTATACTGAGGGTTTGTCTGCATTTACTTGTAGCAAAAGCACAGGTAAACAGAAATAGGCTTAACTTACCTGAATCATGAGGTCAGATACCATCTTCTAGCTGATGATACCGCCCAACCCACCCACTGTTATTTATTTATTTACTTTCATTCATGACATACCGTTAAGCCTCTTCAGGGTCGCGGGTGGCTGGAGCCTATCCCACCTGGCTTAGGGCCAGAGGTGAGGTACACCTTGTGTCAAAGGGCTGACACATAGGGACAGACAACCTTTCACACTCACTCACACCTATGGGCATTTTAGAATAACCAATTGACCTAGTGAGCATGTTTTGGACTGTGGGAGGAAGCTGGAGAACCTGGAGAGAACTCACGCATGCACGGGGAAAACATGTAAACTTCACACTCCTCTTCCTCCCCCACCTCCTTCTCCTCCTTCTCCTCCTCCTTCTCCTCCTCCCCTTTTCCTCTCCTTGTCTCTCCATCCACGTCATCTCTTCAACATTATCTCTGAAAAAAAAACAAACAAAAGACTGTGGTAAGAAAAACATTAAAATTGAAAATGTGATCTAGAAAGATGCTCACCTTTTAATATGAGTTCAGGCTTTGCCAACCTTCTTCCTCCTACTCCTCTTCCTCCCCCACCTCCTCCTCCTTCTCCTCCTCCTCTTTTCCTCTCCTTGTCTCTCCCTCCACGTCATCTCTTCAACATTATCTCTGAAAAAAAAAAAAAAAAGACTGTGGTCAGAAAAACATTAAAATTGAAAATGTGATCTAGAAAGATGCTCACCTTTTAATATGAGTTCAGGCTTTGCCATCCGTCTTCCTCCTACTCCTCTTCCTCCCCCACCTCCTCCTTCTCCTCCTCTTCTCCTCCTTCTTCTCCTCCTCCCCTTGTCCTCTCCTTGTCTCTCCCTCCATTTCATCTTTTCAACATTATCTCTGAAAAAAAAAAAAAAAAAAAAAACTGTGGTCAGAAAAACATTAAAATTAAAAATGTGATCTAGAAAGATGCTCACCTTTTAATATGAGTTCAGGCGTTGCCATCCATCTTCCTCCTACTCCTCTTCCTCCCCCACCTCCTCCTCCTTCTTCTCCTCCTCTTCTCCTCTCCTTGTCTCTCCCTCCACATCATCTCTTCAACATTATCTCTGAAAAAAAAAAAAACTACTGTGGTCAGAAAAACATTAAAATTGGAAAATATGATATAGAAAGATGCTCACTTTTTAATATGAGTTCAGGCTTTGCCATCCCTCTACTTCCTCCTACTCCTCGTCCTCCCACAACTCCTCCCCCACCTCCTCCTTCTCCTCCTCCCCTTTTCCTCTCCTTGTCTCTCCCTCCACGTCATCTCTTCAACATTATCTCTGAAAAAAAAAAAATACTGTGCTCAGAAAAACATTAAAATTAAAAATTTGATATAGAAAGATGCTCACTTTTTAATATGAGTTCAGGCTTTGCCATCCGTCTTCCTCCTACTCCTCTTCCTCCCCCAACTCCTCCCCCACCTCCTCCTTCTCCTCCTCCCCTTTTCCTCTCCTTGTCTCTCCCTCCATGTCATCTCTTCAACATTATCTCTGAAAAAAACAAAAACAAAAGACTGTGGTCAGAAAAACATTAAAATTGAAAATGTGAACTAGAAAGATGCTCACCTTTTAATATGAGTTCAGGCTTTGGCATCCATCTTCCTCCTTCTAGTCCTCTTCCTCCCCCACCTCCTCCTCCTTCTCCTCCTCCTCTTTCCTCTCCTTGTCTCTCCCTCCACGTCATCTCTTCAACATTATATCTGAAAAAAAAACAAAAGACTGCTCAGAAAAACATTAGAATTGAAAATGTGATCTAGAAAGATGCTCACCTTTTAATATGAGTTCAGGCTTTGCCATCCTTATTCCTCCTCCTATTACTCCTCTTCCTCCCCCACCTCCTCCTCCTTCTCCTTCTCCTCCTCCTCTTCTCCTCTCCTTGCCTCTCCCTCCAAGTCATCTCTTCAACATTATCTCTGAAAAAAAAACCCAAAAGACTGTGGTCAGAAAAACATTAAAATTGAAAATGTGATCTAGAAAGATGCTCACCTTTTAATATGAGTTCAGGCTTTGCCATCCATCTTCCTCCTACTCCTCTTCCTCCCCCACCTCCTCCTCCTTCTCCTCCTCCTTCTCCTCCTCCTCTTTTCCTCTCCTTGTCTCTCCCTCCACGTCATCTCTTCAACATTATCTCTGAAAAAAAAAATAAAAGACTGTGGTCAGAAAAACATTAAAATTGAAAATGTGATATAGAAAGATGCTCACCTTTTAATATGAGTTCAGGCTTTGCCATCCTTCTTCCTCCTCCTACTCCTCTTCCTCCGCCAACTCCTCCCCCACCTCCTCCTTCTCCTCCTCCCCTTTTCCTCTCCTTGTCTCTCCCTCCATGTCATCTCTTCAACATTATCTCTGAAAAAAACAAAACCAAAAGACTGTGGTCAGAAAAACATTAAAATTGAAAATGTGATCTAGAAAGATGCTCACCTTTTAATATGAATTCAGGCATTGCCATCCTTATTCCTCCTTCTAGTCCTCTTCCTCCCCCACCTCCTCCTCCTTCTCCTCCTCCTCTTTCCTCTCCTTGTCTCTCCCTCCACGTCATCTCTTCAACATTATATCTGAAAAAAAAAACCAAAAGACTGTGGTCAGAAAAACATTAAAATTGAAAATGTGATCTAGAAAGATGCTCACCTTTTAATATGAATTCAGGCATTGCCATCCTTATTCCTCCTTCTAGTCCTCTTCCTCCCCCACCTCCTCCTTCTCCTCCTCCTCTTCTCCTCTCCTGTCTCTCCCTCCACGTCATCTCTTCAACATTATATCTGAAAAAAAAACCCAAAAGACAGTGGTCAGAAAAACATTAAAATTGAAAATGTGAGATAGAAAGATGCTCACCTTTTAATTTGAGTTCAGGCTTTGCCATCCGTCTTCCTCCTATTCCTCTTCCTCCCCCACCTCCTCCCCCTTCTCCTCCTCCCTTTTTCCTCTCCTCGTCTCTCCCTCCATGTCATCTCTTCAATATTATCTCTGAAAAAAACAAAAACAAAAGACTGTGGTCAGAAAAACATTAAAATTGAAAATGTGATCTAGAAAGATGCTCACCTTTTAATATGAGTTCAGGCTTTGCCATCATTCTTCCACCTCCTACTCCTCTTCCTCCCCCACCTCCTCCTCCTCCTCTTCTCCTCTCCTTGTCTCTCCCTCCACGTCATCTCTTCAACATTATATCTGAAAAAAAAACCCAAAAGACTGTGGTCAGAAAAACATTAAAATTGAAAATGTGATCTAGAAATTGTCACCTTATAATATGAGTTCAGGCTTTGCCATCCTTATTCCTTCTCCTATTACTCCTCTTCCTCCCCCACCTCCTCCTCCTTCTCCTTCTCCTCCTCCTCTTCTCCTCTCCTTGTCTCTCCCTCCACGTCATCTCTTCAACATTATCTCTGAAAAAAAAACCCAAAAGACTGTGGTCAGAAAAACATTAAAATTGAAAATGTGATCTAGAAAGATGCTCACCTTTTAATATGAGTTCAGGCTTTGCCATCCTTCTTCCTCCTCCTACTCCTCTTCCTGCCCCACCTCCTCCTCCTTCCCTTTTCCTCTCCTTGTCTCTCCCTCCACGTCATCTCTTCAACATTATCTCTGGAAAAAAAAAAAACAAAAGACTGTGGTCAGAAAAACATTAAAATTGAAAATGTGATATGGAAAGATGCTCACCTTTTAATATGAGTTCAGGCATTGCCATCCTTCTTCCTCCTCCTACTCCTCTTCCTCCCCCACCTCCTCCTCCTTCTCCTCCTCCTCTTCTCCTCTCCTTGTCTCTCACTCCACGTCATCTCTTCAACATTATCTCTGAAAAAAAAAAAAAAAAAAAAGACTGGTCAGAAAAACATTTAAATTGAAAATGTGATCTAGAAAGATGCTCACCTTTTAATATGAGTTCAGGCTTTGGCATCCTTCTTCCTCCTACTCCTCTTCCTCCCCCACCTCCTCCTCCTTCTCCTCCTCCACTTTCCCTCTCCTTGTCTCTCACTCCACGTCATCTCTTCAACATTATCTCTGAAAAAAAACCCAAAGACTGTGGTCAGAAAAACATTCACATTGAAAATGTGATCTAGAAAGATGCTCACCTTTTAATGTGAGTTCAGGCTTTGCCATCCTTCTTCCTCCTACTACTCCTCTTCCTCCCCCACCTCCTCCTCCTTCTCCTCCTCCTCTTCTCCTCTCCTTGTCTCTCACTCCACGTCATCTCTTCAACATTATCTCTGAAAAAAAAAAAAAAAAAAAAGACTGGTCAGAAAAACATTTAAATTGAAAATGTGATCTAGAAAGATGCTCACCTTTTAATATGAGTTCAGGCTTTGGCATCCTTCTTCCTCCTACTCCTCTTCCTCCCCCACCTCCTCCTCCTTCTCCTCCTCCACTTTCCCTCTCCTTGTCTCTCACTCCACGTCATCTCTTCAACATTATCTCTGAAAAAAAAAAAAAAAAAAAGACTGTGGTCAGAAAAACATTTAAATTGAAAATGTGATCTAGAAAGATGCTCACCTTTTAATATGAGTTCAGGCTTTGCCATCCTTCTTCCTCCTACTACTCCTCTTCCTCCCCCACCTCCTCCTCCTTCTCCTCCTCTTTCTCCTCCTCCATTTTTCCTCTCCTTGTCTCTCCCTCAAAGTCATCTCTTCAACATTATCTCTGAAAGAAAAAAAAAAAAAGACTGTGGTCAGAAAAACATTAAAATTGAAAATGTGATCTAGAAAGATGCTCACCTTTTAATATGAGTTCAGGCTTTGCCATCCACCTTCCTCCTACTCTTCCTCCTGCCCCACCTCCTCCTCCTTCTCCTCCTCCTTCTCCTCCTCCTCTTTTCCTCTCCTTGTCTCTCCCTCCACGTCATCTTTTCAACATTATCTCTGAAAAAACAAACAAACAAAAGACTGTGGTCAGAAAAAATATTAAAATTGAAAATGTGATATAGAAATATGCTCACCTTTTAATATGAGTTCAGGCTTTGCCATCCCTCTACCTCCTCCTACTCCTCTTCCTCCCCCACCTCCACCCCCACCTCCTCCTTCTCCTCCATGCCTTCTCCTCCTTCCCTTTTCCTCTCCTTGTCTCTCCATCCATTTCATCTTTTCAACATTATCTCTGAATGAAAAAACAAACAAAAGACTGTGGTCAGAAAAACATTAAAATTGAAAATGTGATATAGAAAGATGCTCACCTTTTAATACGAGTTCAGCCTGTGCCATCCTTCTTCCTCCTCCTACTACTCCTCGCCCACCTCCTCCTCCTTCTTCTCCTCTCCTTGTCTCTCCCTCCACATCATCTCTTCAACATTATCTCTGAAAAAAAAAAAAAAAAAGACTGTGGTCAGAAAAACATTAAAATTGAAAATGTGACATAGAAAGATGCTCACCTTTTAATGAGTTCAGGCTGTGCCATCCTTCTTCCTCCTCCTACTCTTCTTCCTACCCCACCTCCTCCTCCTTCTCCTCCTCCCCTTTTATTCTCCTGGTCTCTCCCTTCACTTCATCTCTTCAACATTATCTCTGAAAAAAAACAAACAAAAGACTGTGGTCAGAAAAACATTAAAATTGAAAATGTGATCTAGAAAGATGCTCACCTTTTAATATGAGTTCAGGCTTTGGCATCCGTCTTCCTCCTACTCCTCTTCCTCCCCCACCTCCTCCTCCTACTCCTCCTGCTCTTTTCCTCTCCTTGTCTCTCCCTCCATTTCATCTTTTCAACATTATCTCTGAAAATAACAAACAAACAAAAGACTGTGATCAGAAAAACATTAAAATTGAAAATGTGATCTAGAAAGATGCTCACCTTTTAATATGAGTTCAGGCTTTGCCAACCTTCTTCCTCCTACTCCTCTTCCTCCCCCACCTCCTCCTCCCCTTTTCCTCTCCTTGTCTCTCCATCCATTTCATCTTTTCAACATTATCTCTGAAAAAAAAAACAACCCAAAGACTGTGGTCAGAAAAACATTAAAATTGAAAATGTGATCTAGAAAGATGCTCACCTTTTAATATGAGTTCAGGCTTTGCCATCCTTCTTCCTCCTTCTTCTTCTACCTCAACAACAAACCAACAAACTTGATGTTGATGTATTGTTTTGATATATGTTATTGACTGAAGTAGGCCATCTACTGGCTTGAAGTGCTTATAGTGATGCTTTGAGTTGTTTCGAACCCTGAGCTTGCCGTAGTTATGCTGTCTTCTTTTTGGAAAACATTTACCTGATTGTATTTTGACATTTAGCGTTTTCAGCATTCTTTACAAAGAGTAATTGTGATATGTCTATGTGATGAAAGTAGAAGTTTTGTTTTAACATCAAAGCTATATTGATATATGTTAACTAGGGATTGGTGTGGACAACCAGTTCCTGTTAATCAATTAGAAATGGTTCAGTCCACCTATTCTTTACATTACACGGGACCTTATGTCAGCTATTCTACCCCAGCTAGCTTAGCTTAGTAGATAGATGACAGCTTCCCAAGAAAACTCTGATTCAGGGTTTTACGCTTGAAGTTTGACATAAGAAGCATTTTATTTAAAACTGAACACAAATGTACATTACTCTCTCACTAAAGAGTCAAAACATTCAACATGTTATACATCTCATCTTATGACCAAAGTGTCTTTATCATAAAGATGAGAAGTTGTTGTTTTTCATTCACCACATCAAATATATAAACAGCACTTTTTTACACCTCAGTCCCTGCCTTGCTGTAAAAAAGTCACTCAGTACATTACAAGCACTCATGCTGACATTGAGGCTTCATGTTTCAGCACCCTTCCTGTCTTAGTCCTTCAATGTATTAACAGCTACTGCTTCTGGGGTGTTCACTAATGTTATCAGTATCATGTTTATTTCAGTGAAACCACTTTTAATGTGACCAGAAAGGCAACAGTTGACAGAAAAACATGCCAGTGCAATTCGCAAATCATTTGGGGTATAAATGTGCTGTTCTCCATAATTGGCAAACTGCAGATTCGTCATGTTTACATCAAGTTGACGCTAGGTCGTATGGGTCTTTCCCGCCTGTTAGCCCTAGTTTCTCACAATATCTCTCTTTCTCTTGCTGTCTGAGTCCTTCTCGGTAAGCTTTAGTGTGCTCAGTGTGTTTTTCAACATTTGTTCGCGGATAAGACATCTGAAAATAATATTTGCTTGAGCACGTCTATCTCGTCCATTCAATGTTTACATTTGTGTACCTTCAGAATGGCCGTAACGTCAGTGCTAACGCGCTAGCTTGATGCTAACGTCTACGGGAAGTTGCACTGATATGCTAGCGGATAGCATACATCGGTATAACTTCGGTTTTAAAAACAATATTTCAACTTTGATCACAGAGACCGGAGCCGGTTATCGATACCCAGCTATACTTTATACAGAGCTTGTTAAAAAAAACATCAGAAAAGGTTGATAACTTACCGGAAAATCAAATATGTAAGACCTGTTTACCTCCTTTTTTGGTATTCATGAGTCCACCCTCCTTAGCAATAAATACTTGTTTTACTTTTAACTATTCTTTTAAATTCTGAATTAATCTCAGGTGAAAAATTTCACAGGTTCACTTAAGCCTACGTGAAAAAGAAACGATCCAGAACATTGTTTTATTTTTGTATTTGCTTATTCTATGTTGTCAGTTTGTATGAATAACTTCCGTTTTCTGCAGTCTCACCAAAAGTGTAAAAATCTCACAAGTATCATAAAAATATCCCTTTATCATCGACAATATGCCTTCAGTTAGGAACTGTCTGTCTGGTTTTAAAGAAATTATGAAAGCTGAAATTATTAAACAGCACAAATGATTGCTAGCATGACGGTGTTTGTCAGTATTGGTAATAAATACATCCAACACTGCTTGCTAATTAATGCATGACCCGTTCAAAGATATTAATTAAGAAATATGTCATTTATTGAGCTACATTTGCTAATGGATAGCAATACTAGCTTAGTTTGTAAATCTTTAGAACATCTCTACAACTCCACAATATTATGGCTTAAAAAGTGCAAAAATCTCAAAATTACCGTCAGAAAAGCCTTTATCTAGAAGAACTTTGTCTTTATGCAGGTAAATCCTGAAGAAGTCGTTGGAAGTCCTTGGTAATTGTTTGGTTTCTTGAAGAAATATCCAAAATCTCGGGAAGAGCAAACAAATGCGTGCGTCTCAGACTGATCAGCAGTTAGTTCCGGATTAAAATGTCGCCCGTGTCACAATGATGCACCTGGAGATCGTCCATAGCAACCATGGAACGTTCTGTTCCATGGACAGAGTCCATCTGTGCAACCTTCCACAATAGCCCCTAATTAGTTACTACGATGTATTAGGGTCACTTAATAAAATTATTAAATAAAAATAATAATAATAGGTTATATATATATTATTTCCTGAAGAGGCCCTAATACGCCGTTGTACATAATAGTTTTGTCCATGTAGTAAGTTCAGAAAGCGCCTATCGAGGAGTTTTTTAAACATGTTAAAAAGCTGGGCTGCAGTTGAAAAAAAAGAAACGGTTTGTACTGTCCAGAAGAGACAAATAAGGATATCTCTCTCTCTCTTTAAGGATTATTATTATTATTATTATTATTATTATTATTATTATTATTATTATTATTATTATCGTTATTATTATTATCATTATTATTATTGCAGCAGTAACATTTCGACCTAAAGGAAGAAGAAAAGAGCTGGAGCCAAAAGTTATTTATGTTGCCACCAGATTGAAAACTGATCTTGTGTTACAAATAAAGATCTGACAAATAATTTTTACCGTAAAGCTTCAAGTCTTTATTTCAGTTGCAATCCAAAACACTTTGTGTGTGCACGATTGAGGACGTGGACTATAATCATTGGGATGTTGTAGACATCTACTGGACATCTTTGTTTTTAGACCTTCTGAATGAGCGACTTTCAGTCTGATGAGGAACTTTAAAACTGCTTCTTGATTTATTGTTTTGACTCATCGTCTCTTTCTTTAGGTGTCAAAGAGGAGCAGGATTCCCAACAGTATGAGGTGAATCAACTTTCATTCTTTACTCTGAATTGTTTGAATACTTTAAAGATTAAATGTGGCTCCTCACAAATCCAGCTCCTGACTGTGTCTCTGTGTGTTCTCTTTACAGAATGTGGACTCTGCTGGTGTAAAAACAGCAGCGCTGACCTTGTACTCAGCAACAGATGTGAACAGAGAGGCCGGATCAGAGAGAGGAGTGAAGACCGTTATTTGCACTGCTGCCAAAGAGGACTGATAGAGTTTCAAGACTGAACTGAAGCTTTTATTCAATAAATCTGTAGTTTGTGTCTTATACCTTTGACTTAAAGCATCACTATGATGCAGGCTTCTCTATACCGTTTCTTCTTTTTTTCTGTTTCCTTATTTTTAAGGTGAAGAAAATGTGCAGGTCCCTCACACCTGCAGTCTTCTTAACAGACAGCAGAGGGAGCTCTAGTATTTCTAAAAATAGAAGTGTGTATCTTAGCATCTTCTTCTTCTTCTTCCTCCTCCTCCTCCTCCTCCTCCTCGCTGTGACTCCTGACAAGTAGTTCAACACCTCAGACACTCAAAGCTGAGACCTGACTGCATTTTATGAGTGAAGAAAGCCAGATTCCAATGAATGATCAATTTAAAGTGTATTTTTTCAATTCATGATGTAACTGTTCCCGTGATCGTCTCAGCGGTCGAAATCAAGTTTAGCTCTACTTTATGACTTTACTGTCACTGCTGGAGTCCCAGAGAGCAGATCGCTTACCGAGCAGCGCTCTGCAGCTGGTCTGTGCTCATCCATCCGGCTCATCTGGTCCAGAATAGTCCTCTCTCCATGTCCGCTCGGACTCTTCGTGGTCTCTTCTGCTGGTTTGGTGATTATTACTTGACCTCTGTGTGCTTCAGACGCAGGCTGCAAAAAGCTGTCAGTCAGTCTGACAGAGTGTGTCAAATAATCTTCCAACCATCAGTGAGCAGGAGGAAAACTTACAGGAGACGTCTGCTGTGATCAGCTGTGAACTTGCCTTTGTGTGCTCCACCTTCTGAAGATGAAAAAACACAATAACGGGGCGAGTTCATCACACAAATCACCTTTGACTGACTAGTCTTCAAGTTTGGACAAGATTTGAAACACTGACATTAAAAGTTACTCATCTCCACTGAAGACGTCTACATTTCATTCAACATTCAGCAACAGGCATCAAGCTTCGTTAGTTAGTCTGTTAGTCTGTTAGTCTCTCTCTCTCTCTGTGTGTGTGTGTGTGTTTTTCTTCCAGCAGCAAACAGTCTCATCAGGGACGTCGTTGTCCTCAGCTCCATGTTGAGGTCCACAGCATCTGATGAGATCGAGTCAGAGAGCAGGATTTTAAACTTTGACTCTTTACACATGAAATATTTGTTACGGGTAACAAGAATCTGAGAGGAACTGAGAACATTTCTATTCACATTTAACATGATCAACTCAACTCAGCACAGGAATGAGGCATCTTCTCTGTTCGCTCTTGCCACATCCAATATGGCGGCGACGTATGATTCAGCCATCGATGCGGCGTCTAGATGTATATATGTCTATGCTGCACCCCCCACACACCCCCGTCCAGAATTAAAAAACGAGCCGAACGAGCAAAGAGCGGCTCATTAAAACGACAACACGTCCACAATGTGCTGTGAAATGATTCAACACAACAGTTAAAGCTCAAATCCAGTCAGACATCTACACTGGTTTCTATCACAACATCAACATCGATCTCTGGGGTTATTTTCCGGAATGAAATGATTTAAACTGATCAGATTTTACCTCTAAGGGGAGGAGGATGTGTTTTAGTTTTCTTTTACCAACTCCGGATATAAATTGAAGCTTCAACGATGCAAACCAACGATCCGGCTTCACATCATCACAGGTGAACGTGCCCTAGTGTGTTTACACACCTAACGCCATGACGTTCTCCGCTGCTCCGATCTCCATGAAGCTCAGGGTAACATGCATTTTTTAGAATTTAACCTGGACGTGATTTGATGGCGAGTGAAAGTCGAGCCAAGGTTCACCGTCGTTTAGGAATTAGCTTCATCTGTTTTGGTGTTTGGCATTTCATTTCACTTTGCTCGTGTTCCTCCTTCTTCGTGTTACGTCCAGTTGCGTAGCCGCTGGGGAAAGCGTCTTCCACTCGCTGTCGTCAACACGCAAAGTCACGTGTGCACTGGGCGCGCTGTGATTGGCTGGGGCCACCACGCATTCTCTCATAGTCTTTGGCGAAGCTCAGAGCCACAGCTACGATTCAAAGAATGCATTCAGTCAAATTAAATAATTTTAATAATAATAATAATAATAATAATAATAATAATAATAATAATAATAATAATAATCGTTAACCCCCATTATTATTTATTATTATTTACTATTTTATTTTTTTTAACTGACTTGTTTTTATTCTGTTTTATTGTTTTCTTTTTTTATTCTGTAAGCTTGCTGTGTTTCAGATGTAAGCTAATTGTATGTGAATGGAAATGTGAGTATGTTCTTTTGTTGGATGTTCTACAATTGTTAACTGAAATGTGGAATAAAAGAAAAAAAAAAAAAAAAAAAAGAATGCATTCAGTCACCTGAACCAGTTATAGACTATCCCCTCTGTGAGCCACCACAGACACTACACTTTCAGTGTAGCAAGTGTGATAAACACTTGATAAATAAACACTTCACTTCACTTATCACACTGTTAGGTTTGCTTTCTGTCGAAAAACTGAGCTTAGTTGAATGTGAGCTAGCTTGTTTGCAATGGTGAATGCCAGCAAAAGATAACATTGAATCCTCGCTTAGCATTATGCTAACAAATAACATGGGGAATCCCGTAGAGAAACGGCAAAGTTAGCGCTACATGAAAATAAGTACAAAATACGAAAACGAACAGCCTCATGAACCCATTGTTATTTTAAGAGAGATGTAGGAGCGTCAGAAAAGCAGCACAAATACATTAAAGGTGTAGTGTGCAGTCACTGATTTCTGTGTAGCCTATACGGTGGCTTTGGCTCAGGAGATTGAGCATCCAAAAATTGGAGGATCAGCAGTGTGATCCCTGGCTCCTCAGTCCAAATGTTGAAGGGTCCTCGACAAGACACTGAATCCAAGGTCTCCTCCGATGCTGTGAATCGGTATGTGAATGACTGTGTAAATGGTTTCATCTTGTTCCTTTTGATTTCAATTTTATGTTCATTTTACAGTGAACACATGAACACTACAGGGTTCACGTCAGAGAGTTTTCTAGCCCATCACACAAAGTAGCACCGTGGTCATTTAAGCAGCTTTTGGTTGTCTTTGGTGCTGTGGGCAGGAGCCAAGTCCTGGAAAATGAAATCAGCCTCTCCATGAAGCTTATCAGCAGAAAGAAACATGAAGTGCTCTAAAATGTCCTGGTGAAGGTCTGCGTTGACTCTGGACTTCAGAGATAGGCTTGTAAAGGTGAAGACAGATGTGCTTTTCATGACTTTTAAAGCTCACGTCTTGTTATGTGTCAGTCAGTCCTCAGGTTTCTCAGTTCAAACTGTTCATGGATCTGAATTTAAAGGCTGGAAACAAAACATTTGACTGATCACAGATGATGCATGTGTCAGTCTCCTGAAGAGGACTGACAGAGGCCTCTTATCATCCTGGAACATGAGACTTTCTCAGTAAACATCCGAGCATCAACTCTCTATTTATGGATTAAAATAAAATCTGATTAAGTTCAAGTCAGGGTTTGATGCACAGTTACAGCTGGTACTGAGAGGAATTAGAGAAAGCTGCAAGTTTTGTTCTCTGCCTCAGTTCTTCTGTAGCGTTACCAGGGTTTGAGCGCCCTCTGCTGGTCATGTTGTCTGCACGAAAAACTATTTTAAAGGTCTTTTTAATGTCACTGTCTGTAAGCTGGGATCCCAAGAATAAAGAGACAGCCACAGAGGCAAAGTGCAGGTAGATGATTGAAGATTTTACCACACCAGATCAGATTAGGTCTTTTTGATCTTCACCAAAGGTTTTATAACTCTCAGGATTTAAATTGTTTTTATATTCAAAATTGATGAGCTTCATGTTTTTGCCAGTAATGGTGTGTTTTCTCTCCTCCTCGTGGCCCTTCTCGCCGTGACTCCTAAAAAATGATTCAACTTCTCAAACGCTGAAACCCGAGACCTGACAGACTGCTCTTTGTGAAGAAAACCAGAATCCAGTGAATTATACATTCAAACTGTTTCTTTTATTCATAATGTAACTGATAGTTTCATCAGATTTCTGGAACACATAAAGATTTGTCTTCTTTTTGTTGTCGTGTTGTGAGCAGGAGCGTCTCAAACCCTCAGCACAGACTGTAAGGTAAGAAAGGTTACACAGCTGTTAGACAGCATGAAGATGTTCAAAAGTTATTAAGGCTAAAGCACAGTGGATTTCTGACTTCATGCTTCAAATAATAAGTTACACGTATTAAAAATAGACCACATTGAATGTATATTTTTTATTTTCAAGTGTATTAAATGGAGATAGAATGCTATAGTTCTGTGTTTACCGTTAAAATGTCAAATCTGTCCTTAAAATGGTCACCGTGAGAGATCTAATATCTTTGGTTTTGAGGGAAAACAAATAAAATAATAATAATAATAATAATAATAATAATAATAATAATAATAATAATAATAATAATAATAATAATAAAGCCCAGAGCAACAGAGCTAAGCACAAGAAAACTTTGTGTCTGGTTATTTTTTCTGAAGTCTTTCAGATTTATAGAAATGCTCCTCCCTGGCACCCTTAGGCCAGTCAGAGGAGCACCAAATGCTTTAAGGCTCTCTTGAGTTTCTTGAAAGAAACTGGATTAAATCCAATCGTTTTGTGTAGCTATTTGTTAAACCTGAGACCTGAGAGAGTTTTATCAGTGAAGAAAACCAGAATGGAATGAGTCCTAAATTTAAACTGTCTCTTTAATTCATGATGTAACTGATAGTTTGATCAGATTTCTGGAACACATTAAAGATTTGTCACTGAGGCTATAAACGCTGCTGACCGTAACAAATTTAACACTTTTCACAGTTTCTAAAATTTTTCTCCTTATTTTGAAGACAATTGAAGTCTGTGCGTGTGTGTGTGTGTTTGTGTGTGTTTGTGTGTGTGTGTGTGTGTGTGTGTGTGTGTGTGTGTGTGTGTGTGTGTGTGTGTGTGTGTGTGTGTGAGGAGCGTCTGAGTGTCCTCTGAGCTGCTCAGGTCGCAGCGTGATCAGTCAGATCCAGAAGAGTCCGATCCTTCAGACAGAAAACCAGGTGAGAAAAAGTCTGAGCAGAAGGTTAAAAACAGTTTTCTCTTTCATCAAAGTGTTCAAATATCCAAGACTGCTCTGATTGGACGCTGCAGAAACTGAAATGTGAAACAATTAATCACAGTCAGTACATTTGAATAAGATGTGCTGTAGAATTCTCTGGATGTTCATGTCATGGTGAGCTCACTTCTGTTTGGTTCCTTCACTTCCATCTGAGGAGGACGAACACACGGCAGAGACACAGAGAGAATAAAAACAGTCTTTGAATCATCAGGGAGTTACTGACCTCTGCTGACAGAATCTACAACCAGCACAGAACCAGACCAGGAACAGACATCTTATGTGTACTCGGTGTGTGTAAGGAGCACCCCAAAAACCCTCCAGCTCAGAAGAAGCAGAAGCTAACAGCGTCCTCTGAGCTGGCCAGGTGGGGGCGCTCCTCCTTTCCCTCCTCTGGGCTGGCAGCTGCAGACAGTGGGTGAGAAAGGGAAGGAGGGGGCCCCCGGTGGGTCAGTGGTCTTCCTGTGACGATCTGCTGGCTCATCTGCTCCAGAATAGTCCCCTCTCCATGTCCGCTCTGGCTCCTCCTCATGGTCTCTTCTGCTCTCTGAAAAACAAGAGATGAAAACACAACAACAGGCTGAGTTGATCAGAGAAATCATCTTTGAATGACTGAAGAATTAAAGATCCTACACCATTTGAAAGACTGACATTACAAGTTACTCACCTCCACTGCAGACGTCTACATTTATTACAACAATGAACAACAATTGTCATTAGTGTGTGTTTGCATGTGTGTGCGTGTGTGTGTATACTTCTCCTTGCTGCAGCAAACTCAGTCTGAGTCACTGTCATCGCTCCATCCAGTGTGGTGAGAGCGACCGTGACCAAATCTGCTGTCAGCGCTGAATCTGAGGCCTGATGAGGTTGAAGGAGCTGAGTCTTCATCACTCTTCCTCTGCCTCTTCCTACTTACCTGCTCCGGGCTGCTCTCCTCCCTGCTCCTCTTTTTGGAGGACGAGCCAGCACCAGAGGTGGAGGGGGCACACTCCTCTGGACTCTGAGGGATGGAGGGGGGACCTGAAGGATGACCGCCAGCGTCCACGGCGCCAGCGTCCACGGCGCCAGCGTCCACGGCGCCAGCGTCCACGGCGCCAGCGTCCACGGCGCCAGCGTCCACGGCGCCAGCGTCCACGGCGCCAGCGTCCTTGCTGCCAGCGTCCACTGTGCCAGCGTCCACTGTGCCAGCGTCCACTGTGCCAGCGTCCACTGTGCCAGCGTCCACTGTGCCAGCGTCCACTGTGCCAGTGTCCACTGTGCCAGAGTCCACTGTGCCAGTGTCCACTGTGCCAGTGTCCACTGTGCCAGTGTCCACTGTGCCAGTGTCCACTGTGCCAGTGTCCACTGTGCCAGAGTCCTCGCTGTCAGTGTCCTCGCCGTCACTGCTCTGGTGATCCCACCAACCAAACTCCATCATTTCTTGAATGACCCTGTTACCTTCTCCAATGAGGAATAGGGGATTGAATAGATCTGCACCTGGAACAGGTACCAAATCCTCCTCTTCCTCATCAGAAGAGAACAGGTTGTCTGGAGCAGGATCACCTGAGTCACCTGTGACTGCGAGAAACGGGATGCTGTCTACGACGACAGGGAGGCCGTTGTTTGCAGGAGGCTCAATGAGGAAGTCCACACCATCTGATGAGAAAGAGTCAGAGAACAGGGTTTTAAAATCTGACTCTTTAAACATGAAATATTTGTTTTTGGGAAGAAGAAGAAGAAGAAGAAGAAGAAGAAGAAGAAGAAGAAGAAGAAGAAGAAGAAGAAGAAGAAGAAGAAGTGAGAACATTTCTCTTCACATAAATATGATCATATGATGGAGAAACTTAAAGTGAGATGTGAGAGAGTGAGAACAGGCAGAGCAGCAGAATCAGCTGCAGGCTCAGTGCTGTTAAAGTTCACTGAGCTGCCAGCTGCTCTGAGCTGACACACATCAGACACAGACTAGTATAACTAAGAAACCATATTCACTTAGTTCAATTCAAGGTTGTCTGGAGAAAAAAGAGCTTAAACTGAGAGTACAGAGATCTTTGAAAGAGGGCGAATGTTTAAAAGGCTTTACTAAATGATGCAAAGAGAAGCTCTGCTACATTAAGAAGCTGTGCTCAAAATGTGGATCAAGCAGAGACATTTTTAACAAAATGATTAAACACTTTAAGTGTTTAGAAATGGCTCACTCCTTTATGCGTCATACACATGCGTCATTACGCGCGGTGGATTATGGAAACGCTTTGTAATTTAGAAACATATGTATGAAAAATACAGTTAAACGGGTAAGCATGCTCAGCCAACAGCATGGCCGCTCCAGAATAACTGCAGTGTGCAGATCAAACAGTTCAAAGCTCATATTGTTCGTGCTGACAGGCTGCTTTCACGGCGCGTGATGGAGAGGGGGCAGCGCGCGCTCATCCAGACAGCACACCTGTACACCTGGACGACAGCGGCATCCTGAAGTCCTGTACCCCCTTCCAAAGCTACAAAAACCGAAGAGCTGAATGAGCAAAGAGCGGCTTATTATTACAATGTCACCGTCAACAACGTGCTGTGAAATGATTCAACACATCAGTTAAAGTTCAAATCCAGTCAGACATCTGGTTTCTGTCTCAACACCAACATCGATTACTGGGATTATTTTCAGGAATGTTGAAAAAGCAAAATCATTCAAAGTGATCAGATTTAACCCTAAAGGGGAGATGTTTCTATTTGATCAAATCAAGATACAAACCGAAGCTTCAACAGTGAAAACAAACGATCCCAGCTCCACATCCCCACAGGTGAAGGTGCCCTGCTGTGTTTACACACCTGACCTACCTCATGACGTTCCTCGTCTCCATGGAGCTCAGCAAAAACGCATTTTCAGCATTTAACAAAGATTTGATTTGATCAACAATCTTTTCAAACCTTTCGATGAAAATGTGTTCAAATGTGAACATCCTGAAACCCGAATGAAAGTGTTTGAAACCTCTACACTGACTGTTGACACCTTCCATCTGATATATTTATAAGATGTATAAGATATACCCTAATAAATCTTTTCACACTCTTTGAGTGAGGCGATCAGGCTATGAGGCTAACAAAACCACAGTGGCTAGCTAAGGGACGTTAACAGAATTACAGTAGCTAACCGTTAGCCTCAAAGCATAACTTCCCAAATCATATTTAAAAGATTTTTACTATTTATAATATGATTTTGATATTATCTATGATATCAATGTTAACTCATTTGAATTTCTTTGGTTTAGGCAATTATGCAGACTGACAGAATAATATCTAAATGTGTGCAATATACGACTTAGGCAATTATGCTATGAAGCTAATGAAAGGACACTATATAGTGCAAACAAAACTACATTTAGACTATATAAGGATAAAATAATATAATAAGTGTAACTAGGAAAAATAAACATTTAACTCGTCGTCATGTATAATTAAAAAATACCCGATATTACACGGGGTGGAATCTGAACTCCAGAAAAGTGACTCCCATTTGTGTTCAGACAAAGCTTTAAAGTTTATTTATTGAGGTAAATCCGCTCATCTTTCAGAAATCAAACTCTAAACGAGACCACAGGTTGAAGAAATGTTGAAATCTTAAGTAAGATGAGAAGTCTTACCTGTAGAGTTGTTTTCCCTGGGCTCGACTCCCAGCAGCGACAGGTCGTCCAGGTAAATACGGGGTCTCCTGAAGCCCATTCTTCAGACTCCTCAGGTTTCCACAACCGACGATCGATCCGGAGAGTTGGTTTTTCCAAAAAAGATGACTTCTTCTGTCTCTTTCCAAAAGTTAGCTTCTTACGGTCAAGATTTGCAGCAGCTTGTTTCCAAGTTTGAGTGCAAAGGGGATTCTAAAAGGTCAGCAGGCCTTTTATAACCTCGGCTTCTGTTTCTATGACAACGACGTACGCAAGTGCGTGCGTTTTAAAAAGCAAATAATTAAGTTAAATTTTATCCGCCTTTTTTTCTTTATTTTCGGTAGACTTGTGCTATTTTAAAATTTTTCTGTGAAGGAACACAAACAGCTGTTTGATTTTTTTTCGTTCTTCTTCACTCACATCACAAAGTTCTGAATATAAGTTTAGTGTAAGAAGAAGAACAGAGATGAATTTGACTGAATTTGTTGCTGACAGAACACAGAGGTTACTTAAATACCACCTCTGGAGGTGACAGCAGGAGTTTCTGTCCCTCACTTGAGGTAATTGGGTCACATGACTTGGAAGCTACTGAGCTAAAATTCTAATATGGCCTAATATAATATAATATAGCCTGCCTCATTTCCAATATGGCCGCACCAGCTGATCTTTTTTTTTTTTTTTTTTTTGAACTTTTATTAACAACTTCATTATACAATATAAACACATACATTTAACATTACATGTGACATAATAAGAGACAGACAAAAGGGGAGAACAAAATAAATCAAAATGTGAACATAAAAGATAATCTTACTCAAAAATTAAAGTAAAATGCCTGAAATTCAGTGAAGATATGGGAATTTTGGGGGCAGCCCGAAGTCAAAAGTTTATGACAACAACAAACTCAAAATCGAATGGCCGGCTGTGGACGAGGTATTGCTAATGTACCTGTTTTGCAAGAGAAAAAAATGGAGATGCGTGTTTCTCACCAACTTGCAACATTTTCCTTTGAAAAATTCTGTGGTTGTTTTTTCTTCTTCTTCAAGTCTTAATAGAGCTATGTATCAAGTGGTAACAGCAACACTGCCCCCACAGTTTCCAGTGGTACTGCTCCGTTTGGCCTGTATCCGTAAGCTTTATGGAAATGTGCAGAAAGACGGACAAAATGAATGCAGACAGGGATCAGGGCAGAACTCCGCCGTGCACGATGCAGAGAGCTGAGAATCGTGAACACGTTTCCATGTAGAGACAGAACGACATACCTTCATGTGCACCACGGTATGATCCTACCATGAGCGTGAGATAATTCACAGGAGAACACAGAGAGGTGACACACAAGAGTCACCATCACACCTGCTTTTTAGCTCATTTCACCAACTGAAGACTTTGAACTCATGAATTGTGAACCCAGGACTCAGACAAACCATGGATTATTTGCTTCAGTCTTGACTGGAGGAGGGATTCCTGCTCAGTCAAAGCGCTAACACCTTCATGATGTTTGTTTCTTTGTTTGCTCTCTGTTCAAGTTTATTTTTCCATCATATGATCACACAGTAACTCACACATGGTGTGGAGTGTACAGTAACACCTCAGATTTAGACTGTTTGTTTGTTTTTTAGCTTCATTCACAGAAAGTCTTCTCATAACTATCACTCCATCTGTTTCCTCCTCTACTCGAAGTGCAGCGCTTCTCTCGCTGTCCGAGGTGCTGAACTACAAGAGCCACCTCCCTCCACTACAGTGATGATTCCCGCTCTGTCAGTTCACAAACTGTTTCATGCACACTGACCTGCAGCAGGACATTCACTGGAACAGGAATATTAAAACAACATGTTATTATTATTATTATTATTATTATTATTATTATTATTATTATTATTATTATTATTATTATTATTATATTGGTATATTTATTGCTCTAACCCCAGCACAATGATAAATGACTCATCAGGGTTTTTTTCTCTTTATGTTCATTTTTCTGTTTTTAATGTCAATAAAAGAGTTTGAATCTATGAAGTTTATGTATTTTGTGCACTCATACGTACTCCTCTATTGATGAGTTTTATCCTGAACAAAGCTTTATTAAATAAATTTTCACTTGTACAAATGTAAAAATAAAATCAGTAAAAATTGAAGATGTTTTGGATCCAGTCACACAAAGGGTTATTTCATTAATCCTCCAGTTTATGATTGCACAAAGGAAATGTTAGGTAGATGTCGAATGTAGAGATTCATAACATGCTGCAGAAATGATGTATCTTCTACATGGACTCGTTCACTGTAAATGATCTGTTCAGCTGTGTGACAGTGGAAGGAAATAATATTGGTGCATGCAGAGGACGAGGTGAGCAAAGACATAAAAGGTTTGTCCAGGACAGTTACTAGTTCTCTGACAGAGTCTCTGAAGAACATCTTTATAAAAAAAAGTGTCTGAAATCATGGTGGCTGCAGGTAAGAAATGTTAAAGAAAAGCTGACACAGCTCCAGCTCACTGTTTGTTAGAACGTGGACCAAAGATGTTAAGTCCATTTAAGTCATTGAGAACTTAAACCATAAATGAGCTGCTGCTTAATGAGAGATGTTTCTATATGATGGACTCTTGTTTTCCAAACAGAGAGTTTCAGGGTCAGTGTATGTTCTGTTCTCACTCACTAACCCAACAAATATGACCGAGGAGTTGGAGAAGCTGCTGTGTGAGACTATTTGGAGGAGAAAGTCTGTCATCTCAAAGACGATTGGTGCCATTCTTCAGTTTCAGACAGCAGTCACACCTAAAGATGAAGCTGTTATCTTTGAAGCAGCTCCCAGAGGTTTTCTCCTCATGTCAAAGAAGAGAAATCTGACAGAAGTTCATGTGAACAGAGCTCAGCACATGTTTAGAGGAGGTTTTGATATTCCTCTGCCTGTACAAAGACTAAATATGTTTGTCTTCTTTCTCTGTGTCACGTTTGTTCATGAACTGGTATAAAAACACTGGTTGTGTTCATTCAGCAGGCTGTTCTGTCTGATGAGAACTCTCACCACAGCCAGCGCTCACTTTAAGGGATCCTCCCTCTAGTGGATGAAATCAATAACTACATCTGAAGATCTACACATGAGTGAGAGTCACACAGCATGCTGTCCTCAGAGGGAGCTGGGATTAATCTGACTTTGTGTCTGATGATCACTCAGCTCTAAAACTGCAGCTGTTTGTAGAAAGGAGCTTTAAAGTATTGTATCACTCCACTTGAATCACATCACAGCCTTAACAAACCGGAACAGGTCAGGGATGATGCACTGTTAGCAAGTGGTCATGGGAAACAGAATCCAGACCGAGTGAGACAAACCAGGACTGCTGCAGTGAACCTGACTTCACCCAAACTCACCGTGATCAGAATTTAAAACCAGAGAAGAAGAGAAACATGAAAACAGTCACAAAGAGGAGCCCTGAAACAGAAGATCATCATCATCATCATCATCATCACCATCATCCTCATCATCATCATCATCATCATCATCATCATCATCATCATTATCACGTGTCAGTTTTTAAACACTTGGTTTGTGATGAACTGTGATTAAAACAGAGTTTGACAGATTATTAAAAACAAAATGCTGAGCACAAGTTTATTAAAATCAACATTACACAGAATCAATCCAGAGTTTGTGTCAGATTGATTTTCTGATTCTGATCATTCCATCCAAACTCACAGTCAGTACTGTCTCCTTTCCGTTTGATTCCTCCGTAACTCACAGATATATTAACCTCTCCTCTCCACTCGACCTCCCAGTAACAGTGACCAGTCAGACCATCTCTACACAGCAGCTGTTTCCAGTAGTCAAATCTGTCTGGATGATCAGGATATGTCTGATCCTCTCCCACATGTGTCACCTCTCTGTGGTTTTCAGACAGTCTGAGCGCTCTGTGTGCTGTGTTTGAGTCCAGAGTGAGTTCACAGAAATCTGATGGAGAGAAAAAGACGAAACACACACAACACACGTTTATCCTCAGACACACCTGAAGGCTTTATTCTTTGTTAGCTGACAGTCTGCTGTTTGCTCATCAGGAGTCAAACTGATTCCACACTTACACTTCTTCAGACCAGGTTTTAACCTCTGCTGTCCACCATGGTCCACCCTGGAGGAGGAAACACAGTCAGAATGATTTTCTGTCCAACATGAGTCTGAACTGCTGCTCAACATGAAGCAGTGATCCTCAGTTTGTCACTGTGACACAGAAACAGGCTGAAACTCATCTGAGCCAACTGTCTCCATCACTCTCTCACTTTTTCTGACGGTGTTGAGATCCTGGCAGAAAAAGAAGAACAAAAAGAGTCAAAAAGCAAAGGCTGCCTGTTGCTCTTTGGATCCATAAAGTCCACATCCTGCTCCTCATGTCCTCTTTGAAATGAGTGATGCCAAATCCTGCTCTACCTCTGATCTGTCTCTTTAAAGCAGTCCGCTCTTTGTAGGAGTCAGCAGGAAAAATTCACCTCTATAATATTTGATCATTTTAATTTGATCAGACAACACTGTGTCCTAGAGATGAGCTCTTTATATTTCTACATATTTTGAATCATTCTGATGTTCTGATGATGTAACATCTGCCTTCTTCCTGCTCACACACATTATTAGAGGATGAACGCTCAGATGGGACTTTTTCTATAGAGAACAGAACCATCAAAGAA
Organism: Labroides dimidiatus; assembly: GCA_030710495.1. NCBI lineage: Eukaryota > Metazoa > Chordata > Actinopteri > Labriformes > Labridae > Labroides > Labroides dimidiatus. The sequence continues at coordinate 5,744,098 of CM061152.1, read as the reverse complement.
GTGAAGACATGCTGCTGTTTCTATTAAACAGAGTTTTGTTTCTATTTGATGCTCTTCTGCTGGTCTGTGTGTTTCCTGGTTCAGGTCCAATCACTACTCTGAAAAGAATCCAACAGATTCAGTCTTTGAGCTCTTGTTGTCTGGTTATACCTCAGTGTGTCCAGTCTGCAGAGTGGATCCTCAAGTCCAGCAGAAAGCTGCTTCACTCCTGAGTCTCCTGGATGATTGTAGCTCAGGTCCAGCTCTCTCAGGTGTGAGGGGTTGGAGCTCAGCGCTGAGGCCAGAGAAGCACAGCCTCTCTCTGTGATCAGACATCCTGACAGTCTGAGGTTAGAAAAAGAATCATACAATCAGAAAACTTTGACTGATTACCACTAATTCTTTATCTCTGACCTTAAGCAGGGGGAGCCAAAGACCTGACCTGAGAGTTTCCAGTTTACATTGTGGACTCTTCAGTCCAGCAGACGGAGTCTTTACTCCTGAAACCTGCTGGTGGTTGTGACTCAGGTCCAGCTCTCTGAGCCTGGAGGACTGTGAGCTGAGGACTGAGGACAGAGCTTCACAGCTTCTCTCTGACAGGTTACATCCACTCAGCCTGAAGGAGATCATGTAAAGAGAACAAACAAATGTTTTCAGAGTCATGAACAGAATAATTCATGTTTCAAATGTCTCTCATTCACTCACACAGCTTTGTTTGCAGCTCTGATCACTGGCAGCAGCCTCAGAAGAGCCTCCTCTGAAGCAGAGTATTCCTTCAGGTCAAACAGGTCCAGATCTTTGTCTGATGACAGTAAGATGAAGACCAGAGCTGACCACTGAGCAGGAGACAGTTGATCTGTGGACAGACGTCCTGATCTCAGGGACTGCTGGATCTGCTCCTCTAGAGACCGATCATTGAGTTCATTCAGACAGTGGAACAGGTTGATGCTTTTCTCTGCAGACACATCCTCTCTGAGCTTCTTCTTGATGAACTGGACTGTTTCCTGATTGGTCTATGAGTCACTTCCTGTCTGTGTCACCAGACCTCTCAGGAGACTCTGGTTGGTCTGCAGAGAGAGACCCCGGAGGAAGCGCAGGAACAGGTCCAGGTCCAGGTGTCCATTTGGACTCTGTAAGACCTTGTCCACAGCACTCTGATGGAAGTGTTCCAGTTCAGGTTTGACTCTAAAGGTTTCAGAGATCAGGGATGTTGTTTGTTTTTCTTCCATCAGGTTGAGTCCAGATTTGGTGAAGGTCAGATGGACGTGAAGAGCAGCCAGAAACTCTTGAACGCTCAGATGGATGAAGCGGAACACCTTGTCCTGGTACAGTCCTCTGTCCTCTCTAAAGATCTGTGTGAACACTCCTGAGTACCAAGAGGCTGCTCTGATGCTGATGCCACACTCTGTCAGGTCTGATTCATAGAAGATCAGGTTTCCTTTCTGCAGCTGATCAAAAGCCAGTTTTCCAAGAGACTCTATCTTCCTGCTTTCTGGGCTCCAGACTGGATCAGTCCCTGCTCCTCTTGATACTTGATGCTCTTCAGTTTGACTGAACCAGCAGGAAGATGTACATCTGAGTCAGGGTCCTGGGCAGCTGTCCCCCCTCTCTGGTCTTCAGCAGGTCCTCCAGAACTGTAGCAGTGATCCAGCAGAAGACCGGGATGTGGCACATGATGTGGAGGCTTTGGGAGGTCTTGATGTGGGAGATGACTGTGCTGGCCTGCTCCTCAACTCTGAACCTCTTTGTGAAGTACTCCTCCTTCTGAGGGTCACTGAACCCTCTGACTTCTGTCACCATGTCATCACACTCAGGAGGGATCAATGCTGACAGTCCAACAGACAGTCGGTCAATGCTGTGTATAGTGTACACAACCTGTTCCTCCCATGTGCAGCACCCCAATGGACAACAGGCTCTCATATCCACTGTGTTCCCCCATGCCCGGTCCATGCTGTCACTTATTGCTTCAAAACACACACACACACACACACACACACACACACACACACACACACACACACACACACACACACACAAACACACACACACACACACACACACACACACACACACACACACACACACACACACACACACACACAAACACGCACACACACACTGAGTGAGGGAGAGGAGGAGGAAGAGAGGAGAGAAGGAGGGTAATACAGCCTGAACTCACACATAAAAAACTAAATATCTGTCTTATTTCCCTTTCCAGTTGAATGTTTTCCTGACCAAACCTTTTTTTGTTTTGTTTTGTTTTATAGAAAAATATTGGTGAGATGGAACAAGCAAGGAAAAGAGAGGGGGAAGGAAGAGGAGGAGACATCACTGACTGGCAAAGTGAGGAACATCCTCAAGGCTACATACATGTTAAGGAAGGCAGATTGTTGGCTAAGTTCCATCTTTTAGCTGCTAATGTTAACTTTGTTTCACCAGTGTCACCTGACCGGCGTGGGGCGTCTCTCGGGGAGATTCATGCAGCTGCTCCTTGGTCTGTCCTGTCCACATTTGAAAGATTCTACCAGTTTAATGTGGCTGCGAGCACATCGTTTGGTGAGCAGGTGGTTTGTCTTAAAGAAATTATCCACACATCTGACCCAAGGGATCAGGTCTCCCATAGAGATATATAGTATATCTCTGGGTGGAGGGGAAGCCTCTTCACTAAGAAAACCAGGGTCACACCTGTAACCCCACAGTATATTATCAAACTATGAAGCAGTCTGATTAGTAATGATCTTAGTAACTCTTCTCTGGGGTACACGCTGGATTTCTCCACTAAAACGTCTGTCCACTGATCATCTGTCCACTTTTTGATGTCTTCCATCCACTCACTGATTTCTCACAAACCTGTGACTCGTTTACCATCCCTCAAATCACTTTGACATAATCAATCAACCCACTGGACATCATGCATGTTATTCTTGAAGCTGTTGTTGCAACGTATGATTAGAGCAACATTTCAAACATTTCAAACAACTGTTTCCAGATTCAAATATCATTCCTTAACAGCATCACCTGCTTCATCTTCCTTCTTAGATTAGGACACTTGGTCCTGTAGTGAGGCATATGTGTGTCAAAGCACTGTGGGCTTTGAAAAGCAGTTTTAAGAATAACTGTAAATATCTCTCCGTGAAGCACAACCAACTCTATGATTGTAGTCAGAATGTGCGTGAGAAACATATTATTTTTTCAAGTGCAGTTGATGTAGGCCCAGAGGGGAAAAATGTTCACTGTGTGAAAGGAAAGATTAAAGACTTTTTAGGGACAGAGCAAATTAAACATATAGTTTCAGTAAAGTGGATTATGCAACATAGAAATGAGCATACATAGAGTATGGAGAATCTTTGCTTATTTCTGACATCATCACTGTTACAGTCTGCACTTGTGAAAAACATCTATTTTGTAAATGCTCCAGTGTATTGTTGTGAATGCCATCCTCTCTCTACAGCTGGGTGGACTGATGGTTATTTAGCTCACCAGGTAGAAGTTCCTGACCGAACGACCACATGAGTGCGCATGTGATGACCACACAGGCTGTCTGTTTACCACTGCCCCTGTTTGTTTCTAACTTTTTAAAAAAAAATATATATAGTTACTTCTTTTATTTCTATCCTTTATTGCTCTTTTCTTGCTTTACCCATAATGTAAACAGTTTCATCTATCCATCTTGCTTATCTTATTTAGTACTTATTGCTTTTCCTGGTGCTTACCGTTTATTTTCATTTTATTGTTTATCTTATCACTTATTTTATTATCCTACTCCCTCTTACTCCCATCTGCTGTACTATGTACTGAGCAACAGTAATACCAAATTCCCCTCTGGGATTAATAGAGTATTTCTGAATCTGATTCTGATTCTGACCTCAAGATAACATGTTTTGTGGATGCTATCAGTCTTGTTGATTACACACCATAATACTATGTAAACTTCAATAACAACAAGTGCATTCCAGTGAAGGACGATCTCACAGCCATCATCAAACATCTTTCCAGCCTGTGGTGAGTGTGGGTGTGTTTTTCAAGCAGTTTGGAATCATGTGGCCCAGTCTGCATTTAGACAACAGAAAAACAGTGCCATCTAGTGGTAGACAGACACTCATACAAATGGCTCCCTCCTGTATACGGTAACAATTTATTTGAGATCTGGTCTTCCTCTCTGCATCATTACATAAAACTACAACGGAAACCATCATATGTACAAACGTGTAAGGAATCCAACAGTATCAGTGATAAAAAAGAGATAAAAAAGAGATAAAAAATGGAATTCAAACAATGTGGCAGTCATTCAACATTTTAAAGTTCAAACCATTTATCTGTGGGTTTGTGTTGTGGTAGCTCACGTAGCTAGAGACTGGTAAAACTCTGAGGACAGAAAAAAAAAGAAGAAGACGAAAACAAGACTAATTGTCAGAGCCTAATCCAGCTGCATTACTTCAGACACAGTGGTATCAAGTACTGGGGAGTAAGCCAGTCTTAAACCATTTCAATAGAGCTGTTGAATAAAAAATGGTGTCATTTGGAAATGAAGTACTGGAGGGTGTAGAGCCATGGTGAATGGTGCTGGGAAACAAACTGATCTCAAAAGATCTCAGCCTTTTTTTTTTTTTTTTTTTTTTTTTTTTTTAAATTTCATCATGAATGACAGATATCAACGTAAAAAAAATGTAGTACACAGCTCAGTTCCAAGAATGAGAAATAAAGTGTGTTTGAAATAGAGCTGTATTACTAAGAAGTCTGACCTGGTTTAAAGAAGTTAGAATAACAACCAAGAACTTGTTAAGTGAACACACCCTTTTATCAGTCATAGCGGTCTTTATCTTTGTGTTAACCATTTCCCCCCCGTCTTTTAAAAGCATTCTTCTTACATTTGAACCTGTTAGTAATTTTCTCCAACACAAGTGTGTTGTATATGACAGTGGCCTGACTTTTTTGGAACAGGAGCTGATGTGCCAGAAATTGACCTGCAAAACTCAGGTAATGAATCTGAAGAGCTCTGACGACATCTAGTGGTTGAAATCGAAACTGCACAGAGTGAAAACATGGGCAGAAATGTTTTCCTTGAAGAAGGCACATCTCTCATCAGGCTGCTGTGACATGCTGAAGTTTCTAGTCTTTTTACGTGGTTATAAGGATCGAAGGTCGTCTTAAATGTCCCTTTTCTGACATTAGTGACAGAGGTTAAAAAGCAAATCAAAATAACACCACAACCCTAAAACTAGCCTGCCAAACCAACATAGTATTGATGTGTTATTGAGGATGTGCTGGGTGTAGATTCATAGTTAGGTGAAATAAAGTGTTTTTGACAGACTGATTAATTTAGTAGGTCATATATTCCTACAGTTCAGATAAGTGAAATGATTTTTGATTGGAGTATGCCTCATAAGTGCTTAAAGATCCTCATTCACTTTTAGTTTGCACTTGTGTGGTTTAAGGATTTGAGCAGGGCTCAGACTGTTATCATAAGAAGAATATCCTCATCTAAAAAAAAAGGGGGAAAAAAAGGAAGTAAAAAAATGAGAGACACATCTATCCTAATTTGTCTTTTTTGACAGTACAAACTGTACTTTACTGTACTTTATAATTTTTGTCACTACATGGACAAAACCATAATGTAGACGCCGTATTAGGGCCGCTTTAAGAAATAATATATATATAAATAATTTTATTCTAAGTGGCCCTAATACGCCGTCATAATTATGGACTATTATGGAAGGTTGCAATTCTATGAAGGTAGATATGTTGTAAAACGAGAGAGCTTGTAGAATGTGAAGTGAGAACTTGAAGGAAAAAATTGGAAAATGTTTACTTGTATAAAAAAATCTACAGATGCGAAATAAATGCTATGTCACAAATGGAGGGAAAAAAAAGAACTTGTAGAGTTAAAATTTAATATTTACACATACGTGACCTGGATGTGAAGTCACAGAAAAAATATTCAGTGTAGACTGATATTTGCAAAAATAAAAGGACAGCTGCAAATTGTCATCCAACATCTACTCAGATGACTTTTTTTTTGTTACTAATGCTTATTGTTCTCTTATTATCCTTTACAACCACAACTCTGCTGTTACAACTTCTCGAATTGGCTCAGTGCACAAGCAGGCATCTATCAATTTCCGGCATATGAGTGTGCAGTTGTACGCTTCCGATTATTAATAGATGACTGAAGATTTGACAACAAGATGCCTTCAGAACCTTCCTCAGGTTCCATGTCACCCATGTACATCAGCTTGTACAAAGCAGCTACCTCATCTTTAAGTGTGTGTGAGCATTTGTTTTAAATGTGTTTTATCTATAATGCTCATGAGCGCTAGCTGAACTCATCACCTGTTCATAAATGGAGCCGCTGTCTGACCAACATTGTCCCCAGCTCTCATTTTGTTTTGCTTGTTTTGTAAAGCTCCTCCATCTCTCTTGAAATAACCATGGGTTCATGAAGACTGATTGTTTTCATAGTTTTCAAGTAAAAAGTGTAGCCCTAACTCCATTAGCTTTGCTGTGCCTGTATAGGATTTCCCATGTTATTTGTTGGCCACTTTTGTCACCAATTTATTGTAGCCAGCCCGAGGCACACCTGTACAATAATCATCATATCGATGAGCCACAGCTGTGAGGTGGATGGATTATCTCAGCAAAGGAGAAGTGCTCACTAACACAGATTCAGACAAATTTGTGAACAGTAATTGAGATGCACAGTCCTTTTGTGTACATAGAAAAAGTCAGGGCTTTGAGCCACAATTTTTTCCTAATTGGTTTGTTCTGAACAGAAACAGTATTTTATCGTTTTGTGTTTTGGGTTCCATCTCAAAATTTATGTTCTTTGAACCTGCTAGAACCAAGAGAAAAAAAAAAAAAAAAGTTGAGTTCCTGAACCAGTTAATATCATTCCATGTCAGCTGTGGACTCCTTTTTTCCACAACAAACACTACATTCAGTAGGCTAGTGCATTACATAAGATGCATCACGTATTACAGCCCTCTGCTATTCCAGCTGCAGCACTTAGGAATTTAATTTTATGCACAATATGCCTACATTACACTGTGATAATCTAGTGTAAGGGTTTTTGGAGTCAGTGTAGCTTGGATGAAGTCGTGGAGAGTAAAGGAAAAGAAAACTCAGGTCCACACCAATACTGGGATTTCAAAAACTGCTCGCCTACTATTAAACACTTCAAGCTTACCAAGCCCTGTTGTACGGCCACTACTGTTTCACACGTGAACAAAATTGTTGCCTCCATTAACCATCACTGTTGTTTTGAAGGGTAAAAAAAAACAGAAGTATAGTACAGCCTACATGTCTGACCAGTGCAGTGTGTGTTCACGTCTCAAAGCAAAGCAAAAAGAGAATAGATGCTGCTTGATGACGCTCCTACTTGGTAAAACAGTATTCACATTGTTAAAGGGACAATTCATAAACTTGATTGTAACATTAGATAAATTTAGATCAATTTAAATCAGTGACCATATTTCAGACACACGCAGGTCCTCTAATAATACTAATCCAGTCTGAATCAGCATCTCTGTAATTTTGGTTTATATTTTTTAAAAGGTCTCTGCAGCTTTTTCTGATCATTTTCTGGTCAAAAATGATTAAGACAGCGTTGATCATTCTAAATGAAAGTTTTATCAGCACTTTGGATAAACATCAGATAGGAGGTGACTCTCTGTGTACCCTTAAGTCATCGGTAAATATGCTGTAAACAGTCTAATTTATGAACGTAAATATAACAATGAGAAAAACAAACGTAATGGGTTTAATGTCACATTGGGCATATTGGGATATCAGGCTAACACATTTATGATAAACAACAGATAAAACAAACTACAGCCAAATATTTAGACAGCTCCATAACCCAGAGGTCGAAATACACAGGATTTGGAGTCTCCCTCTGAGTGCAGCAGGTTGGCACTGACACGCTGCCTCAGAGCGCATAATTAAAATGAAAATTTTTGCTCCTAAATGTGGATTATTAAACCTGAATGGGGAGTCAGAGCTTTTGTCTAATAGTTGTTCTGAATGGACAGAAATCCAAGGGGAACCCTACTGGCTCAGGAGCTACCTTAATGGCAGATACCAATACGTCCAAGTAGCAGGAAAAAAATCAAGGTGCCTCAACACTATTTGCGGGGTCCCACAAGGGTCTGTATTAGGCCCGAAGTTATTTACTCTTTATATGAATGACATATGCAAGGTATCCGAAAACACTAAATTTATACTATTTGCAGATGACACAAGTCTTTTCTGCTCGGGAGATAACCTGAAAGAGCTGATCACTAAGACAAATCATGAGCTGGACAAGCTACAAATATGGTTCAATATAAACAGATTATCTCTGAACCTAGACAAGACAAAATTAATGATATTCGGCAACAAAAACAGTGTCTGTGATGCTAATATAAATATAAACGGTACCAAGATACAAAGGGTTAATGAACTCAAATTTCTGGGAGTAATCATTGATGATAAACTAAACTGGAAACCTCACATATCTTATACAGAAAAAAAAATAGCCAGAAGTTTATCAATACTGAGGAAAGCACAAAAACTGCTGAATCAGAAATCACTTCTCACTGTTTACTGGGCTCTGGTGGCTCCGCACATACAATACTGCAGTGAGATATGGGGAAATACTTACAAAACGAATACTAAAAGTATATTAACACTACAGAAAAAAGCAGTAAGAATTATTCACCACGCAAACTATAGAGCACACACAAATCAGCTGTTCATTGCAGCAAAGATACTGAAACTATATGACCTAATAAAATACAGGACTGTGCAAGTATTGTACAAGGCGGCACACGATCAGCTACCAAGGAACCTACAAACAAGGTTCATAAAATGACAGATGAAACATAATTTAAGAGGTGAAATGATTTTCAAAAGGAGAACAGTAAGGACCACGTTGAAAGCCATGACTATCACAGTTAGTGGAGTCAATCAATGGAATAACTTACAAGAAGACACCACGTGCAGCGGTACCTTGAGAGTATTTAAGAAAAAAATGGTCAACATGTGCTTTGATGGATATGAATGTGAAAATGTGATTAAATGAAGCATAACAACTCTGTGGGCTGTTTAGTCTGTAAAACAGCAGGAAAGACGAAATGTACCCAAACAATGATAGCGAACGAAGTGATGATGTAATACAGCTGTATATATCCAACTAACTACAAAGGGACATGCAGTCTCAAAGGGACTGGATGCTGCCTTAAGCGGAACAAAGAACTGGAAACCAATAAATATGTCAAATTCTGTAAATGTAATACAAATTTATGATAATCTGATGATATGTGGAAAAGAGGAGACTAAATATTAAATATTGGTGAATGGGGACGGGACTAGATAAGCTCTGCTTCTCCCGTCTTCCCTTTCGGACATGTACAAATTGTTCAACTATTGACAATGTGTGATGTTGTATGTGTGCTGACGTGACCGAAATAAATAAATAAATAAATAAAAAAAAAAAAAAAAAAAAACCCTCATGTGGATAAACAGATGAGAAGCTTTGCTACAGACTGTGGTAAAGAACAAGTTCATTGCTTTTAATTGAATGCTAACTGTGTCCCTGGTTCTTCAGAATTTATGCACTTCATTAGTTTTTTCTTTTTCTCTGATGAGTTGAAAAACTCTGCCTTCGGTGATGCATGATCACTCTGTTGCATCATTATTGCTATCATTTAGTGATAAACAGAGAATCCTGTTCACTGTGTAGCTCAGCTTCACACTGTTATTAGCATGTTTACTTTGCTAACCATGATGCAGGGTATATGTAGACTGACCCGGTCCTTTACTGGTGAACGCGTCACTTATTTTGCTCATCCAAAGTCTCCTGATCTCTGCTCCACTTTTTCTCCTCTCATTTTCCACTTCACCTGACATTAATTGTGTCTTCTGTTAGTTGAGAAGCAGTGAGTAAGCCGTTGCTATTTGCATTGCGAGGGACACAATGACTTCATATTTTGCAGACAGCAGCCAGGATGCTGTGGCAACTGGTTGAGTACAATGCAGCAACTGTGAGCACTCGCATGTGATGATGGTTGCATTCAGAAAGGTCCATTCACTCATTCTGCTGTTCACACTGATTGCTCACAGCAGGCTAAAGAGACCCTCAAGCCACTGGGAAAAGTTCCATCAACACCTGTACTTATCTCAAAGATCCTCAGTGTTTTATTACAACCCCAGTTCCAATGAAGTTGGAACGCTGTGTAAAACATAAATAAAAACTGAATACAATGATTTGAAAATCCTGTTTAGCCTATAATCAACTGAACATACAAAGACAAGATATTTATTGTTCAAACTGATAAACTTTATTATTTTTCTGCAAATAATCACTCATTTTGAATTTGATGCCTGCAACACGTTGCTAAAAAGTTGGGACAGGGTCAACAAAAGTCTGGGAAAGTTGAGGAATGCTCCAAAAACACCTGTTTGGAACATTCCACAGGTGAACAGGTTCATTGGAAACAGGTGAGTGTCATGATTGGGTATAAAAGGAGCATCCCTGAAAGGCTCAGTCATTCACAAGCAAGGATAGGGAGAGGTTCATCACTTTGTGAACAACTGTGTGAGCAAGTAGTTCAACAGTTTAAGAACAATGTTTCTCAACGTACAGTTTCAAAGAATTGATGATTTCATCATCTACAGTCCATAATATCATCAAAAGATTCAGAGAATCTGGAGAAATCTCTGCACATAAGCAGCAAGGCTGAAAACCAACATTGAATGCCCGTGACCTTTGACCCCTCAGGCAGCACTGCATTAAAAACCAACATCATTGTGTAAAGGATATTACCACGTGGGCTCAGGAAGACTTCAGAAAAACATTGTCAGTTAACACAGTTCATCACTACATCTACAAGTGCAAGTTCAAACTCTACCATGCAAAGACAAAGACATATATCAACAACACTTAGAAACACCGCCGGCTTCTCTGGACCAGAGCTCATCTGAGATGGACTGACGCAAAGTCAGTCCACTGTCCAGACCTGTCTCCCATTGAAAATGTATGGAGCATTATGAAGCACAAAATACAACAACAGAGACCCCGGACTGTTGATCAACTGAAGTTGTTCATCAATCAAGAATGGTAAAGAATTCCACCACCAAAGCTTCAACAATTAGTGTCCTCAGTTCACAAACACTTATTGAGTGTTGTTAAAAGGAAAGGTGATGGAACACAGTGGAAACATGAGCCTGTCCCAGCTTTTTAGGAACGCTTTTTTTTTTTTTTACGTTGGTCAGGGAAACTGTCAGACAGGTCGTCCCCATTCACATCTTCATGGACTGATTATTTAACAACCTGAGTGTTTTTCATAGACCACTGATGACAGCAGAAAATCACCCTGAACACCACTGAAAGAAGGCAAGGCACGGCCATTTTTAAACCGCGTTCGAACTGTCCTTTTAAACTCAAGTATGAAAGATACTTCTGCTATTTACAGTCAGCAAGCAAAATTCAGCACAGTAAACCTCTGAACTATATTAAAGCATAAGCCAAAGAGGACAGACCTTGACTGGGTCAGAGCTATGATGTGAGCTCATGTTTTTGTTGTCAACTTTGTTGTCAATCTAATGCATGCCAGGATCAGGTCCAACCACATGATCCTGAATAGAATTGCAGTTGAGAGGAATTTGTTTTCAAACTTGCCCCAATGACTCAGGAGATTCAGTATTGTTAATTAGACTTACTCAGGTGTGTCCAAAGTGAGGCCTGGGGGCCATCATGGCCTGAGGTTCATTTCTGTTCGGCCGGCAGATTTTACCTTACACTATATGAATTATACCATACCATTATATAGGACAAGTAATATTTGGGGCTAAAAATGTTGTTTGCAGGTCAAAATAGTCTGAATGTGAAAAATAATCCTGATTAAATTCTGATCCTGATCATGCCACAAAAACATCCTAACTTAGTTTCACTATATCGCCCCCTAATGGAGAAGATTTTCCTTGGTCAGAAGCAGAGTTTGCTGATGTCTATATGATGTTTGAGCACACTAAGCACCTCATTTTTACAGAAATTACTAGAAGAAAGTTCACAGATGGAGCATTCATGTTTCTTTCTCAGTGAATTAATATGTCAGTAAGAGCTGCTGGCTCTGGGAAATTTTCCCTTAATCAAATGTGTCCCTCTTTGAAAACGTTTGGACCCCTCTGAATGAATTATTACACAAAAAATAAATTGACTATTTCTCTTGTGGCTTGCTTTTGAGGAATTGGCAAATCTCTAAAACACATTAATGATGATTAAAAGTCAGATGTATTTCTATAAAGAGTTGAAGAACATTAATTCCCATGATTTGTTCACCGTAAAAATGAAAACTCAAAATTGTTGGTACTGAAAATGATTTTTAGGTCAAGTGTACAAAAAAATATTCTATTGGGTTGCAAACTACTTTAGAGTAGTTATCTCAACTACCTTAAGTTTGTTGTGTAAAGTTGGTCTCATTTCAAAAGTTAAAGATGCTGAAGTGGACTGCAGCGACACCTTTGTCAGCCAATGTGGTGTTGTCATAGAGACTTCAGCGTGATGTGAATCAATCCAGTCGTGCCCGACCTGATCAAGAAGAGAGCATATAGATATATTGGTGTTGATAATCGTATTTTAAGTCGTGGATTAGGATCAGGCAGATAACTAGAAGAGAGACTTTTTCCAAGATCACTTAGAAAGTCCTCACAGGAACTTCAAGTTGGCAAAACTTGAAATTATAGGTTTGAGGCTAGAGCTAAATTCCTTTAGTATTCTTCAGCAAAGGATTGTAACGGGTGTGGAGTGAACCCAATAGCAGCACAAAAGAACCAGGTAAATCTGTTGACAGTCTTTATTAGCAGGAACACAGTTGACCACAAGATACAGCAGTCGGTCCTCTGACTGAGCAGGAGCAGGCTGGGTGCCAACCAGCCACAGGCAGACGAGGAACTGAAGGCAGGCAGGCAAAAACTCGTTGTCAAAAACAGAAGGCTGGTGGGTTTACCGGGGCTGAGACGTGAAGCAAAGGTCGAAGGCGAGTCGGGTCGATACCAGGTAAGCAGTCCGGGAATAAGTGCTGGAGAGTCTGGCATGAGAGCGAAGAACAATCTGGCAGTGAGTGAAAGTGCTGGAGAGACTTATATGCAGGGCTGATGACTGATGAGCTGCAGCTGAGTAGGCAGGTGAGCAGAGTTGGGCTGATGAGGTGGGCGTGGCTGGCAGGTAGAGTGGAGCAGAGGGAGGGAGTGTGGAAAAATACTGCAGCAGTGTGACAGGAGGGGAATGAGAGGCAGGACTGTGACAGAACCCCCCCCTCAAGGGATGGCTCCCGACATCCAAAAACCATGAAGCAGGGTTGGAGGTGGGGAACGGAGGCGAGCCTAAAACTCCTGGGAGCAAGACCGTCCCATCTCCTCAGATGGGTGGGCGGAGGGGGTCTGGAGGAGGGTTTCCCCGACATCTGACATCTCCCCTATAGAATGGTCTTCAACATCCAGGACAGGTGGGGGCAAGATGCGGGTTCCCCGACGAGCAGACCCATTGGCTGGCTGGTCGGGGTGTTGCCGATGAAAGTCGGCCACGAGATTGGGGTCCACAATATGGCGAGCAGGAACCCAGGACCTCTCTTCAGGACCGTAACCCTCCCAGTCCACAAGGTACTGGAGACCTCTACCCCGCCGACGGGAGCGAATCAGACGGCGCACTTTATACACTAGCCCACCATCGACCATTTGTGGAGGGGGAGGTGGTGGTTCTGCAGGAACCAAGGGACTGTTGTGGACTGGCTTAACCTTGGACACATGGAAGGTTGGGTGAACTCTCATGGAACGTGGGAGCTTCAAACGGACAGCCACTGGATTGAGGACCTTCTGGATCGTGAAAGGCCCAATGAATTTAGGTGCCATCTTGTTGGACTCCACTCGGAGAGGTAAGTCTCGGGTGGAGAGCCACACCTGCTGACCTGCTTGGTAGGTAGGTGCAGCAGTACGGCGGCGGTTGGCAGTGGCAGCATAGCGACCCACAGAACGAAGAAGGGTGGAGCGAGCTTGGAGCCATGTTCTGCGGCAGCGACGGATGAAGGCTTGGACAGATGGGCAGGAAAACTCCTTCTCTTGGGCGGGGAACAGTGGAGGTTGATAGCCGTATGCGCACTGGAATGGAGAGAGACCAGTGGCAGAGCAGACAAGGGAGTTGTGAGCATATTCTACCCACAAAAGTTGTGACGACCAGGAGGAGGGGTCTTGGGAGGCCATGCACCGCAGGGCCGTTTCCAGTTCTTGGTTCATGCGCTCAGTCTGTCCATTGGTCTGGGGGTGGAATCCAGAGGATAGACTGGCGGTAGCACCCAGCAGACTGCAGAACTCCCTCCAGAACACAGAAGAAAACTGGGGCCCACGGTCCGACACAACATCAACAGGAAGACCGTGCAGGCGGAAAACATGGAGCAGGACCAACTGAGCAGTTTCTTTAGCAGTGGGGAGCTTGGGCAAAGGCACAAAGTGGACCATCTTGCTGAAGCGGTCCACGATGGTCAGGATGACAGAGTGTCCATCAGAGGTGGGAAGACCAGTGACAAAGTCCAGGGATATGTGAGACCATGGACGGTGAGGAACAGGAAGAGGTTGAAGTAGCCCAGCAGGAGGCCGGCGAGAGGTCTTGTGTTGACTGCAAGTAGGACAGGCTTTGATGAATTCTGTGACGTCCTCCTGCAAGGTGGGCCACCAGAAACGTTGGAGGAGGGCATGCCGAGTCCGTAGAACACCAGGGTGGCAGGCGAGCTTGGAGGAGTGGGCCCATTGTAGCACCTCTGACCTCAAGGCTGGAGGGACGAAAAGGCAGTTTGCCGGGCAGGAGCTGGGACCCGGCTGTCCTTCTGTGGCTGCTCTCACTCTCTCCTCTATGTCCCAGGTCAACATGGCGACAAGGCAGGATGTAGGGAGAATGGGCTCAGGTCTGTCAACAGAATCCTCTGTCCTCAGGAACTGGCGGGAAAGGGCATCGGGCTTGGCATTGCGGGATCCTGGACGGTAAGAGAGGACAAAGTTGAAACGGGCAAAGAACAGGGACCAGCGGGCCTGGCGAGAGTTCAGTCTTTTGGTGGAGCGTATATACTCCAAATTCTTGTGATCAGTCCACACAAGAAAAGGCTCCTTGGTGCCCTCCAACCAATGGCGCCACTCTTCTAGAGCCATCTTGACTGCTAACAGTTCTTTGTTACCAATGTCGTAATTCTTCTCAGCAGAGGACAGGCGTCGAGAGAAGAAGGCACAGGGATGGAGCTTTTGGTCGGTGCCAGAGCGCTGAGACAAGACGGCCCCCACCCCAACATCGGAGGCGTCCACCTCGACCACAAACTGTCGTTCAGAGTCAGGCACCTGGAGGATGGGTGACGAGGTGAACCGATCTTTGAGGATCTGGAAGGCTGCTGCAGCTGGAGGTGTCCACTGGAAAGGCACTTTGGAGGAGGTCAGGGCGGTGAGAGGGGCTGCCAAAGAGCTGTAGTTGCGGATGAAGCGACGATAAAAGTTGGCGAACCCCAAGAAACGCTGAAGCTGTTTGCGGTTTTCAGGAACAGGCCAGGAGGTGACAGCTGAGACCTTGGCTGGGTCCATCTGGATGTTGCCTTGTGACACGATGTTCCCCAGAAAAGACACTGAAGAGACATGGAACTCACATTTTTCCGCCTTTACAAATAGGGAGTTCTCTAGGAGGCGCTGGAGGACAGACTGGACGTGATGAATGTGTTGCTCTTTGGACCGGGAGAAGATGAGTATATCATCAAGATACACAAAGACGTATCGATTGAGCATGTCTCGGAGCACATCGTTTATAAGGGCCTGGAAGACGGCAGGGGCATTGGTGAGGCCAAACGGCATTACGAGGTACTCGTAGTGTCCGGTAGGGGTGTTGAAGGCCGTCTTCCACTCATCTCCCTCTTTGATGCGGACAAGGTGGTAGGCATTGCGCAGGTCAAGTTTGGAGAAAATGGTGGCCCCCTGGAGCAGTTCGAAGGCAGTGGAGATGAGTGGCAGTGGGTAAGAGTTCTTTATGGTGATTTCATTAAGTCCTCGGTAGTCAATGCAGGGTCTCAATGTCTTGTCCTTCTTTTCAACAAAGAAAAACCCTGCTCCAGCAGGAGATGAAGATGGACGAATGATGCCTGCGGCCAGTGAGTCGTTGATGTAAGTCTCCATGGCTCTTCTCTCAAGCTCCGACAGAGAGTACAGGCGCCCCTTGGGAGGTGACGTTCCAGGCAGGAGATTTATGGCGCAGTCATAGGGGCGGTGTGGGGGCAGAGACGTGGCTCTGGCCTTGTTGAAGATCTGGCGGAAATCATGGTACACAGGTGGCACCCCGGTGAGGTCAGGTGAAAAACTGGTGCTGGAGGAGTGAAGCGGAGCTGAGGCTTGCTGCAGGCACCTCTGATGACAGGAGGAGCTCCATTCCAGAACAGCACCAGTGGCCCAGTCAATGTGAGGGTTATGAAGACGGAGCCATGGATACCCCAGGATGAGAGGCAGGCAGGAGGAGCTCAGAATGTGGAACTGGACTGTTTCATGATGATTTCCCGAAAGCAGCAGGTGAACAGGAGAGGTCTGATGCGTGACGGTGCCCAAGATATGTCCATCTAAGGCTCTAGCAGGAACCGGGTGAGGCAAAGGAACCTGCCCGAGCCCCAGCTGAAGAACCACCTCCTTGTCAATGATACAGGCATCAGCCCCAGAGTCAATGAAAATGGCCAAGGTGTGAGGGCCATCTGGAAGGAGGAGGCGGCCATGGAACACAGGTCTCTGACACTGGGGAGACGACAGGGCAGTTGAGCTCACCAGGGTCTCCCCAACTACTGGTGAGCTCCGGCTTTTACTGGACAGCTGGAGATATAATGTCCCGCTCCCCCACAATAGAGGCAGAGATTGGACCGACGGCGGCGCTCCTTCTCTTCCAGGGAGAGGGAGGTGCGACCCAACTGCATGGGCTCTGGATCCCCAGGCTGCTGACCCAACGAGGCGGAGTTGATTGTAGCAGAACCTCCACGGGAGCGAGGTGGAAGAGAACGTTGGGTTCCTCCTTGACGCTTCTCTCGTTGACGAGCCTGGACTCGAAGGTCGATTCGCATAGCTAGATCAATCACCCCGTCCAGGGTGGTGGGGGTGTCATGTGAAACCAGTTCGTCTTTTATGTAACCAGCCAAGCCATGGAGGAAGGCATCACAGAGGGCCGAGTTGTTCCAACTGCTATGGCTGGCTCTCGTGCGGAAGTCAATGGAATAATCTGCCACTGTTTGCTCGCCTTGTTTCAGTCCCATCAGTCCCCTTGCAGACTCAGAACCACAATTCTCAAAGCCAAAAACCTTGCGAAGCTCGGCAGCAAACAGGTCAAAGGAAGCACAGGCTGGAGACTGCCTCTCCCATTCAGCTGTTCCCCATAGTTGAGCTCTGCCTGTCAGGTGGTTGATGACAAATGCTACCTTTGCTGGTTCAGTGGCAAAGGTGCGGGGCTGCAGGGCAAACAGAAGGGAGCATTTGGTGAGGAAGGGGCCACAAGTCTCTCGATCCCCATCATAACGCTCTGGGGTTCCCACCCGGGGCTCAGGGGCATCTCTGGGCGGAGAAGAGGCTGGTACAAGTGCAGGAGCAGGAGCCGATGCTTCAGAAGAGGAGGCAAATGATGGAGAGAGCCGGGATAGCTGGGCTGCTAGCTGTTGCATCTGTCCGGCTAACAGTGCTAGCGTTTGTCCTTGAGCCTCAGCAGCCTGCCTGGCTTCAGCAGCAGACTGTCTGGCTTCAGCAGCAGACTGTCTGGCTTCAGCAGCAGACGCAGTCATCATGGCTTCATGTTGCTGCAGGACGCCCTCAATGGTCTCAAGGCGACTAAGTGGTGTGGGATTGTGCGCTGGGTCCATAGCTGGCCAGATTGTACTGTAACGAGTGTGGAGTGAACCCAATAGCAGCACAAAAGAACCAGGTAAATCTGTTGACAGTCTTTATTAGCAGGAACACAGTTGACCACAAGATACAGCAGTCGGTCCTCTGACTGAGCAGGAGCAGGCTGGGTGCCAACCAGCCACAGGCAGACGAGGAACTGAAGGCAGGCAGGCAAAAACTCGTTGTCAAAAACAGAAGGCTGGTGGGTTTACCGGGGCTGAGACGTGAAGCAAAGGTCGAAGGCGAGTCGGGTCGATACCAGGTAAGCAGTCCGGGAATAAGTGCTGGAGAGTCTGGCATGAGAGCGAAGAACAATCTGGCAGTGAGTGAAAGTGCTGGAGAGACTTATATGCAGGGCTGATGACTGATGAGCTGCAGCTGAGTAGGCAGGTGAGCAGAGTTGGGCTGATGAGGTGGGCGTGGCTGGCAGGTAGAGTGGAGCAGAGGGAGGGAGTGTGGAAAAATACTGCAGCAGTGTGACAGGAGGGGAATGAGAGGCAGGACTGTGACAAGGATGGGGTTTCCAACTCAAATCTACAGGGGTCTTCATCTACACATGTCCGTTTCCTACATGTGTCATCATCTCCCCTGTTCTCCTGTCCTGTGTGGATTTTATCCTCATAAAAGTGAATATTTTTATTTGAGTATCGTATTGAAACTACAGTTGGTCGACTGATTGTGAGTTGATTAATTTGTAGGGTGACTTTGGATCAGTGGTAGAGTCATCGTCTCCTCGATCGGGAAGCTGGGGTTTGAATCCTGCTCCTGCAATCACATGAGAACACTCATGTGTGAATATATTATGTAAAACTGATGGTCCTCCTCCATAACAGTCTGTGCCATCAGTGTGTGGGTGGGTTAAAGAGACTAGAAGTGAAAACAACATTTGTAGTATTTGTTTGTTCAAAAGTAAATTTTGTAGTTGACCTCAAAACTCAAAAATCTAGTGCAAACATTTGTCTTGAAATTTTGAGTTGACCAACTTTTTCATTTTTACAGTGTTTCTACTGCCAGAGTTAAAGAGTAAATTTAGTAGTATGTGTAAAAGGATGCATTTCTTTACACTCTGTCATTATTTATGAAACCATTTCGTAACATGACCCCATTCACTGGGTTACTTAAGTGGGCCTGATAGATTAGTATTCTCTCTCTGTGTTTGTGTGTGTGTGTTGTCAAGGAGGCAAAGCTATGTGTGCCTCTTTATCCTTGTTTACCTAACCCAAAGGATTCTGGGTTTTGTCAACTGTCACTGGGTCACAAGTCAAAGTACACACTCAGAAACCAAGGCAGTCTCCTAAAAATCCTCTAATTACTGCGCTGAAAATAAAAACACGCTTCTGTCCATGACATCAGCTGGATTTAGATAAAAGTCCAGCGTAAAGTATGTTTCTGACAGGCTGAAAAAAAACGTTTACGCTGAGAGAGTTGTCTCTTACATATCACTCCTCAAATACCCAACAGGTCAGAGAGAGGGCAGGGGAAAACTCTTTGTTTGTTTAGTAGATACTAGAGGGGCCTCTAGGTTATACAAGTCCCCTATAGATCTTAGACTATAGACCCCAAAGTGATTTACTCTAATGGGTAAGCTCTCATGATGACATCAAAACCACATAACCTGTTAAAATGTGTCTTCACCATCCGCCATATTGAATCTGCTGGTATTGCTATAAAGACTTACTTTGTATAACTTCAGCACAGCCACTGCAGTTAAAGTACTGGATCCTTCGTGACAGCAACTGTGCACATACTTTGACTTACGACTCACAGGTTGGCATTCATGATCTGACACACGTTCAGGCATCTGTGTCCCTCACAGGCTTCATGTTGTATTTGTCAGCTGTAAAAACTCTCTCTGCACATGCTGTTTCATCCTCTCAAACTACGAACCTCAGAGGAATGTAACGGTGCTCTGACAATGTAGGAAGTGTGTGAGAATTATGAGAAGAGCAAAGGATGAAGGAAGGTGTTGTCACTCAAGGTCTCAGAGACAGAGAGAGGTCAGAATGAATGGATTTCACATTTTCTTTTAAAAAGGGCCAAAATATAATCTTTATTTGTTGAGCAAACATAAGCAAGAACTTGACAGCAGTGATGTGGGAAACTTTTTAACGAGCAGAATCAGACTTCTCTGTTAACAGTCATCTGCCATGACTGGATGTGTGGGACAGGCCTGTGATTTGTGTGGTTTGTGGCTGCTTTCAAACCACCAAATATGCTTGAAGGACGTACTGCAAAATCTGCAGTATGCCAAAAATTCCTGAATGTCCTCTGATTGGGTAAAAATCCTCTTTATGCAATGAGCAAACTCTGTTTCTCACAATGACCACGTTACAACAATGCTAACATTTAATAGTCTGTCACATTTAACAGTTAAGTAATGTGAATCTTATTTGTAGTTGATAAAGACGTGATACAATCTCACAAGTTAACAGTTGGTTTAAAGCTGATCAAAATTTTAAGGCCAGTTGAAAAATTACACAAATTTACATTTTGAACTGTTGAGACTATCAAAGAGTTTCTCAGTAGAATTTCAAAAAGAAGAAATGGGAGTGAGACAAAAAGGAAAAAAACTAGGGGTAAGCAATGTTGTAATAGTAATTTTACAATGTATATTGTATGTACATTACTGCCTCCTTGTGGCTCAGCTGTATAACACTCAATAAAGGGTAGAGGTAGACCCAAAAACATTTCACCAGCGCTGAGCCGGAGGATCTGATTGGCTGTCAAGACACGGGACGATCCTGGACCCAAATGAAGGTCGTTACTGGAGCCGCCTGCAGCCCAATAACCATCAGACGGCGTCTGAGAGAGAAGAGCTTTAAGAAGAAAAAAACTCTTCAAAGGCCTCGTCTCCTTCAACGCCACAAAATCACCTGTTTGGACTTTGAAGAGAGCAGCAAACATGGGACACTGAAAGGAGGAAGAAAGTTTGATTCTCTGAGGAGAAAAAATGTCACCTTGACGGTCCTGATGGCTTCAAACGTTCCTGACATGACGAGGAGATCCCACTGGAGATGGTTTCTAGACGGCACAGTGGAGGGGGCGCCATCATGATCTAGGCTGCTTTTTCCTTCAATGGAACAATGGAGCTTCAGGTTGTTCAGGGCCGTCAAACGGCGCCTGGCTATGTGGAGATGTTGCAGGGGGCGTCCTTCATGACTTAGGGCCCTGCTCTGTGTGCCAATGACTGGGTTTATCAACAGGACAACGCTGCAGGTCACAATGGCCGCCTGACAAAGGACTTCTTCCAGAGGAATCAGCTCACTCTTTGGACCATCCTGCGTCTTCCCCTGATCTAAATCACACCGAGAACATTTGGGGATGGATGGAGAGGGAAGGTTACAAAAATGGACGTCAGTTCCAGACAGTGGACGCCCTCCATGAAGCCATCTTCACCACTTGGAGCAACGTTCCCATGAGCCTCCTGGAAACACTGGCATCAAATGATCAACAATTACGGTGGAAATATACATTATTTTATGTATTCATACTTTTATTTCTATTTCAAGGGATTTTCTTTTTTCGTAGCTCTGGTCTTAATGTTTTACTTTTGATCTTCTGATGAACAGCCTATTTAAGTTTAATTGCTGTTTTCAATAAATTGCCAGTGTGTGAAGAGCTCTTGATACAAGTACAGGCCTGTAACAAGTGGGATAACAATACAAAACACCCCTAAAAGTTAGTCTAATTGAATACTATCAAGCTGTATCCACACATGCACAAAAATCATGAAAAGATCCAGAAATTTAAAGGTTGGAAGGCACATATGGAAATTTTGTCTTGCCCAGACATCTACCTCCCAGACCCCTGGTACAGTTAAATTCCAGGTGAGCCATGTGAGAACGAAGTACTGAGGGACATTAACCAGGAGTGAGAGGTCAGAAAGGATAATGTTTACTTCATAAAACCAAAGAGAGGGACACATTACAGAATGTTTCAAAGCATCTCAAGGTGGAAGAGACAAGAACAGCGATTATGTCTGCACAAGTAAACATGGAGCATTGATATAAATGTATAAAACATCTTAATACTGTTATTCTGCACTACTTCTCCCATCCGTCCATGTCTTCTTCTAATGCATTTGATGGTTTATGCGACCCATTCCTGCACCATGATCTCTTTTATATCGCTCTTGTCTGTGAAAAAAAATGCCATCTGCTTGGTTTACTTGTCATGTCTGTAAAGTTGCTGTTGTTTTGCACATTCTGAGTCTTGTTTTAGTTTCCCGTTTTATTTTGAAATCATTTACCTTTGTCTCTGTCTTCTAGATTTGTTCCTGTCTGCCCTGCCTTGTCTGTCACACCTGATTCCTGATTGTCTTCCCCAGCTGTGTGTCATCACCCCTCATTACCTCTTGTATTTAACCTCATGTGTCTCACTGTCTCGTTGCCAGTTCGTCATACCTCACAGTCTTCGTTCCAGCCGTTATTTCACAGTCTTGTCTTGTTGCTCATGAACCTTGTTCTTGTTTTTGGATTTTGCTCTTCGCTTCACGTCTTCTGGATACCTCTGCCTGGTTTTTGGATTGCTTTCTGTGTACCGCACCCTGCTTGTCTGACTGCCTGATCCCGTGTACCGAACACTGCCTGGATGACTACCTGCTCTGTGTTTTTGAACCTGGTCTGTTTTAATAAACCCTTCTGCTTTTACGGATCTGAATTCTGAGTTTGCATTTGCGTCCTCTTCTGGTTCTGGGTTCATGACATTACTTACATCAGATATGGCACAAATATCCTTTTTTTCTGGAACATTTAAAGTAACAGAAATATTTCCTTCAAAGTGTGTGGTTTTATGACCGAGAAGTTAGCCCAGGACAGAGATGTCACCCAAGTAAAACAAAAGAGAATCAAGCTCCTGACCCTCGATTTGTCACAGGAAAATGGGGTTTATCTGTTTTTGTGCTCCAAACTTCACCAAATTTCCTCCTTATCTTTGCATTATGATCCTCTAATTTCACTTTTTTTGATATGTCATAATTTCTCATCCACTTAATCATTTTCATTTGCATATTATTTCTTTTGCCTTTTCAGTAACTTGTTTTTGGACCCTTAACTAATGTAAAGCCATCCCAATTCTTCAAGTAAAGCAGTATTCTGCCTGTGACTTGTTAATCTTACATAACCGACCAATTTCTGCACACATTCTACTTTACGGTGGAGTAACAGACCCCTTGTGGGTCAACATCACCATAAAGCTGCTCACGCATTTTGGCAACGGAAGCAGCGTTTAGCTCCATTCATTCAGACGAGTTCTCTTTCTTTAAACGTTAAATTCCAACTGTCAGCAGCATAAAAATGTCGGTTGTTCTGTGGTCGGCTGTCAGAAATGATACTACACCATGGAGTCAACTTCTATGGAGTTCAGAGCGTTACAGAGCAACAGGTGTCTTGGAGTAAAGAGTGACCGTGCTAACTGGAGACTCTCAGCTGAACGTGTCAGTGATGGTCGGCTGAGAGTCTCCAGTTAACAGGGTCACACTTTACACTGAAACACCAGCGTCGTCTGCAGCTGTGTTATTAAATGTGTCTTCTTTATCCGACCTCAGTGAACCAGGTTTGATCACCAATAATCAATATTAACTGCTGATATTCTAAATCCAGTTTTTACTTTGAGTGTTTGATGAAAAAGTTGGTTTGGAGCCGAGGTTCTGACCAAATATGGACTCACTATGGAGAGGAAATAATAAGTGAAGCTATAAATGATGATGAACAGAAACAGATTTGAAGTTCAAGGTTAAACTACGGTATATTATCAAACTATGAATCAGTCTGATTAGTAATCTGAAAATATCAAAGCATTCATATTCTGATAGATTTGGAGCAGTTCTCTGTCTGGACCTGGTTTTCTGGATCCTTTATTCTGACCCAGGTCTCAGACTCAGCTCTCTGTGAGCTCTTTTTGGTTTGGGAGGGTTTCTGCTTTATTGACACAGTTCATGTCTTTATATTTCACAGTCTGCTCAGTGACCACAGATAACACAGTCATAAGCATGGAGTGACTGTGTGTTTAAACTCCTCTCTGGGTACACGCTGGATTTATACACGAAAAACATCTGTCCACTGAACGTCTGTCCACTGACTGTCCGTCCACTTATTGTAGTCTTCCATCAACTAACTGATTTCTCAAGAAGCTGGGAGTTGTTTACCATCTGTCAAATTGGTGTTCCTTATGTGTTTTTTGATGATTAACACCCTCACGTCACTTGACCAGCCATTGTACTTAGCAGCTCTACTGTTGCCAAAATGCACACCCAGCCATAACTGTTTACAAATAGGAAAGGGGTTTATTGAAGCATCTAAAGAGTTTTTTAATGGTGAGTAATCACATTTATATGGACACCACCGTGACCATAAGCAGCTAACAGGACCATCAGTTATTAAGTTAAGATATATTATTGTTTTAACACCTGAAATTGTTGTAAGGAATTATGTGAAATTTCCTCACCTTATTCAGGACAAGAACAGCAGCAAGAAAAGATGCACAGCTTGGCCCACAGCAAATCAACACAAACAAAAGTGTCTCAGAGATGCCAAAAAGTTGTGATATCAGGACAATAAAATGTGATGAATGAAGTCCCACAATCATGAGAATAAGGCCATACTTGTTTTATAAAAGAGGTTGAAATTTCAGGTAATGGTTAGACAGGGTGTACATTTGACTTTATTTCATTTCAAACTCATGTCCTGCAGTTTCAACCAGGTCAAAAAGAGACTGGTTTCTGGTACTTTTAAGTCTGTGTTGGGTTATGGTGATGACTTGTACGTGCACACCTCTTCTCAGAGCTCACATGTCCTGGACTAACTTTAAAGCATTACTATTTACTTTATACAAATGTGTTAACTGGTCAAAACCAACGAATCATCTGGGTAAGTGGACTGAACTGAATCACTTACTGGAAAGAGTTGTTCATTTCTCAACTCCTGTTGCGCTCTCCTCTCTCCAATCACATGTCTTTCCCTCTTGACACTAAGAGATGCCCAAACCAGTGCTCCCTCTCCTTTTCATGTCAGTGATACATACTGACTGTCCCTTTACAAACAGCTCATACATCCAACTTAATTCACTCAGCTGACTGTTTTAACATCCACCAACAACAGTCTCAACTGATTGTTTTTCAGTGACTGAAGTATTGATGTGTCATGTTCAAAAGATGCGGCTCTAAGAGCCAATGCTTTGTAGTGAATCAGAAGAGCCAACACCCACTGAGTGAGAACCGGCTACCAAGTTGTTTCCTCTGGTTGCTCAGCTCTGCCTGCAGTATGACTTTATTTTGAATAACAGCATGGTAGCCATGCAGCCAATCACATGTGAAGATATAGGAACGTACCGTTATGTGATAGCAGAGGGGGACATTTAGTCAGGTAAAGGAGTCAGGAGACAGCGGTGAGGAGGAGAGTGTGTTGCATCGTTAAAACACTTGCATGAGTGACACCTGCAAATGAAGCAGCATTTAGATCTGAAAATTTTGTTCATATGATTTTTGGGCTAAACTAGTCTGATTAAAAAATATTTTTTTAAAAAGTAAGAATGACTGCTTTTGTAACTGGACAGATGTACAAAATGAGACAATTATGAGGCTTCTCATAAAACACTGAATGCAAAAGAGTTTATCAATACACAAATCATTCATATTTGGTTAGGTTAGTCTAAAATATGAGGCTACAAATAATACTAAATTTGGAGCCATTTGTGAGCCGAAAGAGCCAGCTCTCTGAAAAGAGCTGAACTACCCATCACTACAGTACAGTGTGTCTGTGTGTGTGTGTGTGTGTGTGTGTGTGTGTGTGTGACTCCGAGTCTCTCTCTTCCTCTAAGTCAGTGAGTGATTTGAACATACTAAACAGAATGGTCAGGAAAATACCATATATTGCATAATTAATGGATGTCTCCACGATGTCACCCGCCTCTGAAATAGATTTTTGAAGCAAATCGACCGGAGCAGCCATATTGGAAATAGGGCGGGCTTTCAGTCTCCACACTAAAAGCTATAGGGTGCCTGGCAGTCACTTGAGCTGAACTGTGCCTCTGGTTGGGTGAACTTGCTATCTTAATATCTTCTAAGTTGCTGAGTTAGAAAATAATTCACCCTCCTCCATACAGTATGGGCCGTTGGCGAAATTAGTGGGAGACATTTTTTGTACCAGGCTGTAAACATGTTTATTTCAGCTGTGAAGACGGCTTTTTTTTTTTTGGCTTGGTGTGTATGTGACTTCCTGTACCCCCAGAGCCAGCCTCAAGCGGACACACAACAAACTGCAGATTTTAGCGCTTCAGCAGTCTCATATTTTCAGACTGGAGGTTGCTGCTTGGAAAATATGTGTTTGTTTTAGCAGTTTGTAAACTGTAGCTTTATCCTACTAAATTATCAGCTCATTGGTTCACTAATGGTTGAGAACGGTTGTTCTCAATAGGCTCACGAGCTGGAGTTGGAGTTGGAGCTGTGGAGATGTACTAAACAAATCTTTTGAATGAATCACTTTACTGAACTGTTTTACTGATTCAGTTCACTGAAAAGAACTGCTTTTCCAATCACCAGCATAGACCCCAATGCTTGCATGCATGTATTTATAAGACTCTTTAGACTCTCTATTAGACTGTCATATCTAAAAATGTTACACCTGCTGCCTTCATACTGTCTCACCTTCATTGAGCAGAAGATTTCAAGGACTTTCACAGCCCAAAGGATCTTTTCTTGCTGCTTGTGCAAAAGCTCAGAAGGCAGACACATTGGGCTGTATGTGTTTTGCTTGATGTGTCTGTTAACATGTGTGGCTGCTCTTATCTGTTGGAACTTTTTGTAACCTGAGCTGCTTCCCGGCTTGATGGGAAACACTTGAAAAGGAGAATTTAAATCTCAATGAGTTATTCCCTGGTTAAAGGTCCTGAGAGGACTATCCATTTGGCAGTGATTGCAGCGACACCTGTGGCTGGAATCTGAAGTGTTTTGTGGGATGAAGACTCAGTTTCCCATGAGCACTATTGATCCTGAAGACTTTGATGATGATGACTTCATTTTAATTCATAATTCTCACAGTGTTAAGGCTCGTTCTTTGTACAAGTACAACTCAAACCTTGACATCTTTTTCCTTTTAATGTGACCCAGATATCATGGTGTGTTACTTCTTTGGCAGAACAGACACTTCAATAAAAGCTCTGGTTTGAGGCTTTGACATGATTGGTTCTCTATATACAAACCAATTCACACATGCCTGATCTTGAAGTTACATTAGCTCTGCTTGGCAGATGAGCAGGATAGACTAACGTTACACGTTTGCCTATGGATACATCTCAGACCGCTGTGAGTAAAAACTACTACATTAAAAACATACTTTTTTTTTTCTCATGTTTCAATCAACAGCTCTGTGTAACTGTTGATAAATACCTTACCTCGTCTTGTTGTATCTGGTAAAACGTTGTCTTGAACAAAGAAAAGTAGTGTTAAAAAGAAGATCTGATCTCCATTCATTTCCAAAACAAACACACACCTTGTTAAGAGTCATGACATCACGACAGTGTGGGCACACGATTCCAGACAAAAGGTGTCGCTGTGATCGGCTTCAAATTTATAGCATGTTTTTCAGATGTGTTGTGCTGTTTTTTTGGCTGTTTTTTTTCTAAAAACTGCACATGTCAAAATGATGAAGATGTTTTCTTACTTTGCTTGTGTTTTGTCTTTTTGCATGTTTTCTCTTGAGCTGCAGTGCTGTGAGCTCTCAGGGCCACCGTATAAAGTGTAGAATCGCCCAGCATTTCTACTCTGAGCACCTGTAAAGACAGTTTAAACGTCTGAAGTCCTCACCTCCCTCCTCTCACCTCAGACAGCCCCTGAGTCCGACCGCGCCGGCATGCGTGTCTCCTCCCCCTCCTCCTCCCTCCTCCTCCCACTCCGCGCACCCAGCAACCCTCCAACCTGCTCGCTCCTGAAACAAGGTAATAGCCTGCATCTGCATGCAAAAAAGAGAGAAATCTCTGGAGTGTCATGACCCATCCCTCTGCTGTTTCTGCCATCATTCACACATCCTCTGTTATATCACACGGGGAACCTTCCATCTGCCACACACACTGCATCCCGGGCTACCACACCTGTCTGGATCATCGCATCCACTCATTACCTCTGCCTCCTCTGGGATGAGATCTGAATTGGCATTGTCGTTAAAACACAGTACATTGATTGGCCGATACATCATATCTGATGGTCCTGCTGTGAAACAGGCAAACCTGCAGAGACACAGCACACCATGAAAGAAAAAGCCATGGTCTTTCTCTCTGTGTCTGTGGGGGACGCGGTGCGGCACGCTCTCGCAACAAAAGACTGAGAAACACCTGCATTTCAGCCTCCCGTGCACATGTGCATCGTACCGACAACAACACACTCCTTTGTGACGAGAATGGGCGGGTTAGAGGCATCACTGTCATCGTTGTATCACTCCCACAAAACGCCTATTTGCATGGCACAAGTGTGCACATTTTAAGTCTTAAATTTAAAAATATAAATATGTAATTACTCGGAAATTATACTTGATTACTTTAGCGTGCAATTACACAGTAATTGAGTAGGTTTTCATAGCAGCTAAGCAGCTTCACCCAGCAGGAAGTAGGCAGCGCAGCGCCGTGTGTGTGACAGGTTGTGGGCGCTCACACAAGGAGCCCTCACATGTTGCTGACCCTCCGCCTCTTTAGGAGTTAAGGAGGGGCTTAAAGAGAAGCTGTTGGCCAAGCTGTGACTGAAGGGGGACGGAAGACCAAGGTGATGCAACTTCTACTTAGACAATGTTGGTGTAAAATATTCACATGTAGGGCACATTCAAGGAAACAGAGGAGAGCGCACCTGCACGGTAAGACAGCGCCCTCACGTCTATGATGCGTCTCTGTCCTTTTTTTCGTCCTCTCTGAATTAAAGGCTTTGGCAAACATACAGGAGCTCAGACTAAAATATGAGTACTTTCTGTGAAGAAGCTGCTCTCTGTGTCATGTTGAGGCTTTACAGTCTGTGGGGATGAGCGGCTTGCTGCTGTTAGTCAAATAACAAAGCGGTTCACCACGTGTCCGTGAAGTAGACATTAGATGCTCAGTGTGAGAGTAAATCATTCTGAGATGCAGATTATTTCTAAGCTACTACTTAATGCCTGCAGGGGGAACCACGTGGCACGCTGTGGGGTTCCCCTTGTTGTGGCTCCACTCGAGAAGGAAACAGAGTGGGAGTGGGAGTGGGAGTGGAGGGGTGGTTCAGAGTTTCCGTGATCTCAAAATGCTGCTTGTCAGATAGTGGTGTACATTCTGAGGTGTGATGCTAGGCTTCAGGCTGTAGTTTGCTGATAGATAACTCAGCAACAAAACTCTGCAGTGACTTTGTTGTTCTGTCCTCTGAAGGGGCTTTAAAACTGTCCCTGACAGCCAGTCTTCTGATGGCAGCTTGATATCTGATCACTAAGTTCAGATATTCTTTCCATCAAAGGGTTAAGAAATACTTTTAGGAAACGTTAGCTGGCCTCATATTTGAAGGAGCATGATTCATGTTACAGAGATAAAATGATTACATTGGCCTGTTCTCAGTTTTTGACACTGCTGGTGTATTTTCAGTGTCTTCACAAACTTCTGAAACATCAACAGTAAGTCAAAAGTACAGGAGACACCTTCATGAATACTGTACCTCATGATGTTTTTTAAAAAGGAAGAAGATGAAGAAAACATGATGCTGTACACAAGGTTTTATGTCATAAAGTTGGAACACAAAAGCAGCTTCCTGTTTAGGATTGAAAAATAACAAGCTGTAATATCAAACAGGATTTGGCTGCATGTGACTTTACTAAAAACTGCTAAAACTTCTGAAAACTTGGAACACATCTTTTCTGTTTCATTTTTTTTACTGTCCTTTTAACAGAGACCAACAGGGAAGACCCAACTATGTTTTAAACAAGAGAAGCTCTTTATTTAAAAGAGTATTCAGGCAAAAAAAAATGAATAAAAAGCAAAATTATAGCTCATCCACTGGTGACAAAATAAAGACAAGGCAAAAAAATAAATACTTGGACTACACGACGAGGTTGGCACACAGGATAAAGAAGACTGATGTAAAAAGGTGTAACTGATGAAACATGAAACCTTTCATGTTCAGTGACATCACCGGGGGGGCAGATATACTTTATACCATAGCAAGTTATTTTACCCTAATTCATTTTATGATTTTTATTTATTGTCACATTTTTTTTTAATGAAGATGCTTAAAATACACCTGGTCCAGTTTCTCAGAGATTATTACTGAACAATTTGTTAATGTTGGGTGTATTAAGGCTGTATTTTTAGGCTGTTGGACACTCCTGGGTGTCGTGTTTTGCACTGTTTTATAGTTAAAATAAAATAAATAAATAAATAAATAATAATAAAAAAAAATAGAGGAAAAGAACTGAGATACGAATAGGGTTAGGGTTAGTAATTATAAGTTATAAGTAAGTAGTAACACTGTCCCTTAACCAGATTGGTTCAAATACATTGTTAAAAGCAGGGTATGTCAACAGAAGTTGTGTATGCACGAATTTCAGTCACCCCAGCCCCCCCCCCCCCCCCCCCCCCACACACACACACACACACACACACACGTGCTCCACCCACTATGCCCTTATCCACACAGGAGTGTCTTTCTTCTGTCAGGCCCAGAAGTTTCTGTTTGCTCTCCTTATGCTGTGCTCTGAAAGTAACACACAACTTTAAGTGTACAAAAAAACCCCAACTTAGATCACAGCAGGTAAAAGTATCTCAATGTGCCCCAAAAGCTCATAAAATCCTGCATTTACAAACCTTTAAATGTCTCATTTAAAAGTTATAACAATCTCATCATAAGAACATGGGACACTTGAAAAATCCCTAACAAACATTAAAGGCTCTCAGAATTACAAGAAGCTCCATAGTGACTAATTTACCAGTTACTGAAGTCAAACTATAAATGTTTACAAACCCACATGATCAACAGCAAAACAAAAGTCCAAATTTAGCAATATTTTACAATTTCGGGTTACCGTGTCTGTTGGTAAACCATGTTTATGGGGTTTGCCGAGTGTGGCTAACAGTAGCAGAGCTAGCATCACTAGTCTTTGGTCCTGGTCAGATGTTAACATCTACATGCTGGTCACACATTGTTGTAGCTGAGTGGTTATTCTAGTTTAACAACACACGGCCTTTGTGTGACTTTATCTACATTTTGTAGATCAAAATGCCGCTGCAGTGTTATCTGTCACATGTTCTTGTTCAAACCTGTGTATTACAGCATTACAGCAGTACAACAGTTGTTACATACCGGGGCTACAGCTGAGACAACATATGACCAGTTTTTCAGGTCTTCACCAATTAATGTGTGAGAATTTGTCAAAGTAAACTTTAATTCTGTTGGTGAGTAGTGAAGGTTCAGTCAACTTAAAGAACATGTCCACCCTCAAGAATGACACTGCCGATGATGTCATCCTGTCTGTGCTGCTCTAGTAGTCAAGTACATTCGCTGTAACAAGCATAAAGATGAATAGGTGTCAGCAATTGAGCAGCATTTGTTGCTAGATTGCAACATTTAACCAAGCAGCAACCTCCGGTCTAAAAATATGAGGCAATGCTGAAGTGCTAAAATCTGCAGTTTGTTGAGTGTCCACTTGAGGCTGGCTCCAGAAATTAAGAAACCGCAAACACACCCAGCCAAAGAAAAAAAAAAAGTTTTCAGAGCCGAAATAAACATGTTTACAGTCTGGTACAAAAAATGTCTCCCATCTGAATTGCTTTTTTGCTAACTGTACACACTGTACAGTGAACTATTTTTGTAAATCAGCAGTTTTGAAGTTATTAAGATGTGAGTTCGTCCAATCAGAGGCACAACTCAGCTCATGTGACTAACAGGTGCCCTATGGCTGTTCCTGTGGGGACTTGAAGCCTGCCCAATTTCCAGTATGGCCACTCCAGCTGATTTGCTTCAGAACTCTGTTTCAGAAACAGATGGGTGACGTCACAGAGACTACATCCATTAATCATAAAGTCTATGCTTTAACTTTGATTCAGTGATGATGTTACTAAACGTTTGCATGCTGTGAGCAGATGGAGGAAAATTTGAATTGATTATTTTTACTGTGAAAGTTCTTAGATGTACAACACATCACACCATCATCATTTCAGAGATCATACCATGTCTCGTAAATATTCAGGGTAATTTTAATATAGTTGAGTTGGAGCTGGCATTCGTTTCAAATAAAGTACTTGTCCTGCTTTTTCAGGGGTCTTGTGCTACTGGATCCCACATGTCGGCTAAAGATTGAGTTATTTTTGGGAAAGAAAGAGATAACTTTGACGAGGTCGCTAATACCTGCACAGCTTTTTAAAAAAAAAAATCAAAAGAATGTTTTTAGTTGCAAAGACTCGTGCTCATAGAGTGACACACCAACCAAAGAAATATCTGTTTGCTGAAGTTGCAGCTTTATTGAGCGGGCATTAATCAGACTGAATTAACACTGACTGAATCACAAATGTTATTGTTCTCTAAGACCAAAACAAGAAGAGCTCCCAGGGGCAGAAATTGAGCTGTTTTAAGCCAAAACTTTTCTGAAGGAAAATCTGTGATGTGCAATTAACATTGTTCAGTACTGTGATGAAGATCAGACTTGTAATAGATTTCAAAGAGTCTCTAACTAACATATCTCCCTGCTCCGTTGGCTATCTGCTGTAGTCACTACATTGATGAGACCAGGTGGAGGCTCTGTCTGATCCCTCCACATGTCGGTCAGTGAGTAAGAGCTGAGTGGGAAATGATGAGGCGTACACAAAGATGTACACGATGACATGCACTTTTCTGGTGAATAGTAACAGGAAACCGCAATAAATTCATGAGCAACTGTTTGTTTACTTATAAATTGCAACACTTATTATAAGATGATAAATATAAATGCAGTATTTACAGATAGTCCTGATCGAAGACACAGCTCATGATTACAACTACTCATAAAACATTAGTGCTGTCTGTGTCTGAACGGTGACTTGAGTTGAAGCTCCTAACTTCCTGTTGTTCCTCATTCCTTTTTTTGTGAGAATTATAAAATGTGCAAGACATTCAGATAAACTGTTTTTAGCCCTTCAAAGATCTGATTTCACTGAAGTTCATGCCTTGCAAGACATTTTTTAGCCTTTACTTTCCCCTGTGAAAATAAAATACATTTCTTTCCTCTTGCATTTTTCCGCTCTTGTAGCCGTTGTCCGCCATGATGGTGGCACGGAATGCGGCGTAACAAACACCGTTAGCTTGCAAAAGACTTCTTCTATCTCTAAACTTAATGGGAGCTTTTCTCCAGTCATCATGTTTTGTTATTAGCTGGCTAGTTTTCTCTACTCTGGTGTCATCATCACCCCGTGTGAATGATGTAATAAGTTACTGCTGCCTGTTGTCAGTCTCTGCTGACATCACCTTGTGCTTTTGCATCAAACTAATATTTCTGTGATATAGAAGTTTAACTTCTCTTATATTGCACAGAATGTTATTGTTAAATTTCTTGATGAATTTCTTCCACATCTCACTTTTCCTAGCTACAGCTGTCATGGTTCATGAAAGCTTAATGAGTTGCACTACTTTAGTCGAAAACGATGCAGGTGAAGGTGTGTGACTACAGGAGTGTTATTAAAATAAAGCCATCAGCGACGAGTACCAGGGTCTGACGATAAGGTTTTTGCCAACAAGTGTTTCACAAATGTAATTGCCCCATCAAAATTCCTACTTGCCTTGTCTAGGAGGTGCTTTTTCTGGTTGTCAAGTGCATACATTTTGCCAAAACATACTAAGAACTAAAATCGTTTGCCTTTAAACTGTGTGAAAAAATACACAACACTTCTTTCTGAAGTAGACTAGCTGTGTGTTAGTGCATCGAAATTTATATTTAACTGTGTACGGATCAGTGCAATGTGAAAGCTGCACCAAGTTGTTTGTCAAAGAAATTCAAACTTAGGAATTTACATATACACCAAGTATAAAATGGAGCCAATGGAAGTAGCGACACACTGGATCTGTCTACTCAGAAGCCCTGTAGTAACAGGAACGAGAGAAAAAAGTGAAAGCTTCCCAATTGGGTCGGTTGATTTATGGTTCACGTCTCTATGACAACACCACGCTGCTGGACAAACTTTAGAAGTGAAAAAAGAGATCTGTGTTTTTCTTTGTTAAAAACTATTTCTGAGATGAATTTAGTCGTGATGGTGGCCTCTTTAAAGTGTCTTACATTGTTAGTTTTAATGGGAGCTGAGACAGTGTTGTGTAGGTGTGTGTTGTCTGTGTTTCATTACAAAGCCAACCACTGGTTTGATATGCTCAAGCATTTTCAGTCGTTTTGGGTTGATGTGTCAAAGCTGGGAAGCCGTTGTCTTGTAAACAAGCTCTAAATCTCATTGGTTTTCTCATTATGAGTCACCACTTTCACATTACATGTAATTTTTTTAATCAGCCATTTCAATGTCGGACATTTTAGCTTCTTTTTCTTAAAAAAAAACTTGTTAATACATCACTGGTAAAAATAATAATTCAGTTCATGATGATAAGGTTTAATATCCTTGGTATTTGAAGTGCTGCTTTACTAGCTTGACTGATCACATGCTATAGAGCCAGTGGTAAGTTTCCCCTGCCTCCCTCCATATCTGCTCTGAGAAGTCAGATCAATACAAACATATGAGTGGGAGTTTTTAATGTTATGACACTTTTGAAAAAACACTTTTTTCATGTATTATTAACAGCCTATTTTAATGCATCATTTTTGGACGCAGGTGAGCTTTGTTGGTGAGTCTGAGGTGCAGTTTTCAGTTTTCTCAACGGGGTCTGAAACAAATCCCCAGGTCATATTGTTGTTCTTCAACTGTCAAATAACTTTCATCCAGCATGTAAAGAGTAGCATAAGCATCCGTTCTGAGCAGCCTGTTGTTGCCACATCAATTCACATATACAAACTTTTCTGAAACAATAAAGCAGGTGATAAACGTGGGCTACTGAGCCAAGTTTTTATTTACTTTTATGCCCTCTAGTTCAGTGTTTCTCAAATCGTTTCAGACCAAGGACCACTGACCCCCCTAGAAAAAAACCTCATGGACCACTAAGCTAAATAGCCCTAGAACAACAACTCACAGAGCCAACTGATGTAATATAAACTGGCCTCATACATGTACTGGCTGCTAGTGGTAGTGCTAACGTTGGCTTCCATAGTGTCCACAATGCTCCCTGTGGCTGAATCATCTTGCTGCTGCACCTCCTCCTGGCCAGTGTTGGAGGTTTTCTCTTCCTCATTTGATTTTGTGTTTACTGTCCCCGTCTTAAGCCACTGATTCATGACGATTTCACCTGTAGGCTCGTTAATGGAGTAACATTAGCTTGTACGTTTTCTCTGTGGGGGGTTTTAAGGAAACTTTTGAGAGTCCCTGTGAAATTGTCTTTCTTTATTTTTGTTTCCATGAATATGACTAACTGAACGCATCTGTCCATCCTTATGTATTACTCCTGCACCACACAATATCAGTGGTTGGTCAGGTTGATATAAATAAGTTTAAATGTAAAATATTCTGAACAGTTGGGGTGTTGGATGTATCTGTTTTAAAAAACTCAAGCTTGAAAAAAATGTCCCATCCCTGTGTGGGATAATAGGTGTCATAAATCTAGGATACTTCTCTTTATTGGGGGTTCGGTGAATATAAAATGGA
This sequence comes from Labroides dimidiatus, assembly GCA_030710495.1. NCBI lineage: Eukaryota > Metazoa > Chordata > Actinopteri > Labriformes > Labridae > Labroides > Labroides dimidiatus. The sequence goes on along the minus strand of CM061152.1, from coordinate 5,708,521 downwards.
CTATAGATAACGAATTACTGAAGTTATTATTCATCTAAACTATAAAGTGTTTAAATCTTTACCAGCAATTTGGTAGAAACAATTCTTAAGAACTTGACAGAAATTAATATTCAGTTGTAAACTTTTAAACCCTGTAGACTGCTAATGCAGCAAAAAACAAAGAATGTGCATCAGAGGAAACATTCCAGTACAAACTGTATTACACGACAGTTTGAAACTACATACTGTAAACAAAGTGACAATTCTTTGAGAAAATAGTGAGTAAAGACCCCGTTTGATTTATTCATAATTTAACTTTAGTGTGTGTGTGTGTGTGTGTGTGTGTGTGTGTGTGTGTGTGTGTGTGTGTGTGTGTGTGTGTGTGCTCAAGTGTTTGTGCATGTGCATCTGGGTGGAAATGCTGCGCACAATACAGAGAGCAGAGGAGAGTTGTGAAGGCTTAACCATCCCGTCATATAACTAAGATAAATAACATGAGGCTGTTTAGTCTGTTAAATAAAGAACATGGTATAGATCTGATCTATAAGAGAGGAATGACCCTCATCTGGTTCAGAGCCATGAGTCCTTTTTCTGCACTCTGTGTGTCTCCCTCTCCAGGCAGGTTCTCCACAGTCATCGCGGCCTGGATCATTTCTTGTGCACTTCACAAATCACTATCTGTGGGTCTTTCTCAGATACTTTGAAATACATCGACCCTTATGTAGTTGAGTGTGCCGGCCGTGGTTTATGCTTGCGTCATCAGAACATACTTTTATTTGTCCAAAAACTGGAATACACTTTTGGACCATTTTTGGCTGAAAATTTTTGGTGTCTGAAATTTCAGTACATCCCTTATATTTACTTTATTTACAGTTTACATTGCAGAGGCATCATGCCAATCCCTTGCTGCATCCATTTCCTCTCTCTCTGACTCTCAAACAGGAGTCTGTCGGGGAAATAAGAGGGTAGGTGTATAGCACATGCTCACTGGTGCTGAGCAGCTCTGAGCAGAAAGTTGACGTCTGCAAGACAATGAAATGGGCTGCAAAATTCAAAGAACTGTTGAAGTGTGAGTACAGAGCATATGTCCATCATTCAGGGCTTGTTGAAAGCGATAAGAAGTGTAGATTAAAAAAACAAACAAACAAAAAAACAGAACTTATCCAGAGGAAACAGTTTATTTTCTGCAAATTTTCAAAGAGGATGTGTGAATAAAAGCAATAATGTAGAAATCTCATGAATATCTATCATCATTAAGTATTTGAGAAAAGCTTTTGTGCTTTCTTCATATTCATGCTGTTGAAGAGAGATTTTTTTTGTGGGCTTTATTTGGAAGACAACCAGAGAGAGGGAATGTAGGGAGGGGAGAGAGAGGGAAGACATGCAGCAAAAAGTGGTTAGCAGTGGAACTAGACACTTGTAGAATTTTTTTTTTATTCAACATGCTTTTAAAATGAATATCTTATTCGGATTGGTCTGCATGTGAGTGCAGATCTAATCCCCACAAACTAACTTTAATCATGTCAAAAGAAGTCCTCATTTGACCTTTGTTTATGGTGGGATTATCCAGACAAGAAGATAACAGGGGGGGAGTGAAACAGGGTGAGGTTAGGAGCCCTTCAGAGGGAGACAAGTCCAGTTTGCTCACTATACATTATTTCTTACTTAGAGCACTCTGTGTGTCACTCTGTGTGTTAATCTGTGTCAGATTTTTGGACATTATTTGAAAATCCTCTCTTTAATCCCAATGTAAAAAGCCTAAATGTAATGTATGTGTTTCAGTGCTTCATAATGATGACAGATTACAGCAGTGGTCCCCAAACTACGGCCTGCGGGCCGGATACAGCCCGGCTCCACATTTGGCCCGGCCCCCTGAACAATACCAGAGACGCATTATGATTTTTTTTTAGTCTGGTCACGTGATCGAGACTAATACACACATAGAGCGTGTATGCATATAGCACATTTTATTTCATGAATAGTGTAAGTTATTTCATTAATTGTGCTGTTATTTATTTCATAAGTAGTTTAATTTATTTCATTTATAGTGTTATTATTTATTTCCTGACTTTTTTTCTGTGAAGATCCCAGAAAGGGTTATTAATATTTGGTTATGTGTGGCTTTCTGGAAAACAATAAATGTTTAGCTTTAGGCATCTCTGCGATCGTCACACTTTTTCTGTTACAAACTAACCCTGGCCCCCCCGTCAGAGAAGGGAAAAGTTATGTGACCCTTACAAGAAAAAGTTTGGGGACCCCTAGATTACAGTCTCCAGTAACTGGATAACAATTATAGATCAACTCAGGGGTCTCAAACTCAAATTACCTGAGGGCCGCTGAGCATCCAGTCTTGTCACAAGGGGGCCACTTCAGTAGTTCCACAAATAATAAATAAATAAATAAATAAATAAATAAATAAATAAATAAGTAAATAAATAAATAAATAAATAAATACTTTCAGCTGTTTGAAGACGTGTACATCACATCATTATTTTACAATTAGTTTACAGTCATATTTGGCTTTTCTTGCCAAATGTTTGCTGTCAGAGACCTGAGAGCTTCTTCTCAGACATCAGGGCCACTTTTGCTCTGAGGGAGGTGGTTCAGCTAAAACCCTCTGTATGGGAGGACATAACTAAGATGGACATAACTAAGTCTGGACCCGTTCTTTGATTCTACTCCTTTTACTCCTTTTTTTTTTTACCCCTTTCTTCTTCTTTTATTCCTCCTTTTCTTTCCATCAAGTTTGAGAATTAAGAAGAGATTAGACTGTCAACAGAAAAAAATAATTAATTTTTGTCACCTGGCTCCACTCAGATTTTCTCAGAGTCCCACATAGACTCTATTGCGCAGACTTTGGATGCACAATGACGGCGCCTGTGAGGGGATTTTTTTGGCTTCAAAACCGTTCAACGGTAAAAGGCAGAGCCACACTGTCCATTCTATATACAGTCTGTGGTATTACGTGGTGGGCTCCGTGTTTGAGACCCCTGGACTAAGTCCTCATGAAGAGAAGTCACTTGCAGTTTTGTGTTCTTAGCGTAAGGGAGGGGCTCTCTATCACGTCCAAAACAGAGCTGGTGTTGTTCTAATCTCACCGCTGCATCTTTGATACAAGAACCAGCTGCTACAACACGCAGCATTGTAAACAAGCTTGTTTTCTGAATATTACTTTGTCACGAACCTTTGTGTGTGTTGCTCACTGTTGCATTTATAAGACAATATTTGAGATCAAGCAAAGTGAACTGAAGAATCTGTCCTCTATGTTGTTTCGTCAGTCGGTTCCTTGTTTCACAGACAGAATAGCACTTTGTGTGTTACCTAATAGCTAATGACAGCTTTGAGTTGTTTGCTTCCTGAATTTTGTTCCTTTGAACCAGAACATTCATTACCTATCCACAGAAAATGGCGCTCTGACGGAGACAAGTGAAGATGGGTAATGTGTAACCACTGAGTATCTCTGAGGGCGTTAGCTCTGATAATACAGGTCAGTATGGCTGACCCTAAAAAAAACATTACTTCTTCAATTTTTTTGTGGTCATTGTTTTTTTTTTTGTCAAACAGAGCAAGAAAAATGTTCTTTGTTTCAGCAGCAAATACACACACACACACACACACACACACACACACACACACACACACACACACACACACACACACACACACACACACACACACACACACACACACCACACACACAAACAGTTTGTGGTACCTTGTTATGACTTTGCCATATTAGTCTGAAGTTTCTTCACCTGTGTGCAAGCTGTCTTTGACTTATCGGCCCTGAGAACAAACAGGGGGCCTCTAAAGACATCAGACGAGAGCAGTGTTCATGCAGTTTTAATGTGCAGTTTGAAGTGCACTTTTGTCTCTGTGAAGATAAGCCAGTTCTTGTTCATCTTCATCTTCATTTTAAAAATCAGACTGATATGTTTGTTGTGGGGATGCATCAGTCCAGTCCTGGTATCTTGTATCGGCCATCGGCCTGATACAGATGTAAGATCAGCTATCAGATCCAGGGCAGATCCAGAGGACAGGTCTGTTCAACTCAGTTCTATGCTTTTCTGTGTTTACAACAACTAAGTGCATGCACAACGGGATTAACACCAGTCAGTTGGTGCATTTGTGTTGGGCAGAGATAAAATAGCAGGATAAGAAAGTAAGATAACTACAGCAGCTCAGCAGTTTGGAAGTATTTTAGGCTTTTTAACAAAAACTCTGATGGAAATTCCAGTAAGTACAAGTTCAATTTCTCACTTATCTACCGCTGAGGTTTACAGTTCAGAATCAGAATCAGGTTTTATTGCCAAGTACATTTACACATACCAGGACTTTGACTTGGTGTACTGGTGCTAAACAAGTGGAATCCAGTCCACTTGATTTATATAGAACATTTTAAAAACTGAATGTTTCCAAAGAAAGTGTATGAGAAAGCTTCTGAAAAATATACTAACACAGGAAGGAGTAGCTAAAAGCAATAAATATAAATACAAAAAACAAGGTTTTGGTATCGAGACCTAAAGAGTTGGATCACTGCATCCCAAGTTTGTATGTTAACATTTTCAAAGCAGAGCTGATTGGCATATCATAAAAATTGAAAGTGTTTCTGTAGCAAAATTTCTATACATGGTACTTTTGCTCTTGCTCTTTTTTTCTGATTTCTTTGGAGCATTTTTGGCTTTAATTGAAAGGACAGCTGGTGATGGACAGGAAATGTGGGGTGTAGAGAGTAGGGGAAGAGATGCACCAAATGGTCATGGCTGTGAGGCAAACCAGCAACCCCTGCAACAAGGACTACAGCCTCTATATATGGGGCATGAGCTTTAAAAAAACAGCTGTCGTGTTTTGTAAAATATACTGACTCTACATGGCAACCTTTCACTGAGACAAGAATACATTTCCTGGAAAAAAAAGCTTCAGGGTTTGTATTTCTAGGATGTCCAACACATTAAATATCATTTTTCTCTGACCAGAACTAGGAATTGCTCTTCAACCCATTAATCTTAGAATGAGATTTCTCAGATGTGCTCAGCCCTAAAACAATATAAGGGCTCCATTTATCAGGAGGATTGTTGGTGCAATACAGCTGTTGGCCACAAGAAGACCAACTGGAAGTGGTGCACATGAGCAGCTCTGTAGACTTAATTACTGACCAAAGCTGGAGTCAAACTTGACCAATAAATCCAGAATAAGTATTAAACCATTCTTTGATTGACTCATTTACTTGTGTTTAAATTATTAAGACAGCTCTCCTCATTCATAGTTTTATAATTGCTTTCACTGCGGTCTGCTCACATGACTCACAAAAACTCAATTACACTTGAAAAGTAGCTCCATAAAAATCTTATTAGACTGTTGATTGGGTTACTGTAATTAGCCCAGACAGTCGGCCTTTTAGCATATGTCATGTGTCAAATGGGATATCACATGATTAAGCCTCCAGCCCTATAGAGAGTGAGGTGTTATAAACTTTTCTCTGAGAGAGAGAGAGAGAGAGAGAGAGAGAGAGAGAGAGAGAGAGAGAGAGAGGTGTGTGTGTGTGTGTGTGTGTGGGGGGGGGGTTTAAATAATGCTCTTTTTTTGTTCTGGAGTTAGCACAATTTAAGGATTGAAAGCTTTTCAAATTCAGACGACTCTGAAGCCACTTCTTGTCATCTTCAGCTGATTGGTGCAGGCTTAGAACAGCTACTTGTGTTCTGTTCTGCAGTCTTACTCTGCACCGAGAGAAAGTCCTTTGAGTTGTCAAAAGTGCTGCACCATCACACACACCAGAATAATCCACAAACAAACCTGGTTTCTGTGTTACTTCCCCATCTACAATCTTTTACTCACAGCAGTAATTGTTTTTTCCTTCCCATCCTCCCATTGGCAAAAATTGTTTATGATTTGATTGTAGAAAAGTCTGGGTTTTCTTCTTAAAAGTCAATCAATCTGTGTTTAGGAAAGTTCTTAAATGAGCCAGAAACTGTAAGATTTTATGATTCAAATGTTTAAAATGAAGACAAAACACCACATTAGTGTCACAATGATGTTCTTTCTTTTAATCAGGATAGTAGTGGGTGGGCTGAGTTGTAGAAGGATCAGGCGCAACATAACTTGAAACGCAACACATGCAACACATGCAACATATTTCTCACTGGTTTAAATAAAAATGTGTACTCTGACTAACCAAAGAGCCCAAAGGTAATAGAAATCCACCGGCTGCGTCTGCGTTGCAGCTCCGCTTCTTCACGGCGCCGGATCAGACAGGTTTTCATTCAAGTCAATGTGTCAACTCGCACTGGATCCGTTCAGTTGTGGTTCAGCTGCGTGGCTGGTCTGACAGGTCACAGCTAACTGCAGCTATCCTATTTAAGTTTATAGAGAAGATTGTGCAGGACAGAAAGTAGTGCACTGAAACTACCTAAAAAGAGCCTGAAACTTTCAAAATAAAACAAGGTGTGTTAAAACTAGCTCATATTTAGCTTTACCAGTGCAAGAAAACGTCACAATGAGCGAAGACACGACAGGAGTCAACAGGTTTGAGGTTTAACAGCACAACATGAATGAAGAGAGGTTTATTAACGGAAGCACAGGAATTCAGCGGTCTCATGACTCCAGCTGTCTGTCAGTCCTGCAGCTTGTCAGACTGAACACGCAGCTGGTGTGAGTTGACAAACGCAGTCAACACGGAGCGGAGCTGCAACGCAGACGCAGCCGGTGTATTTGAGGCGTCAGAAAACCATCTCAAATAAGATCAGTTTAATCTAACACAGCTGATGCCGTGACTACAGTGTCTGCAGGTAAACTATGCTAATTGGCTGTCCAAGTCTTGCTAACGTTAGCAGAGCTAGCACCACCTGCTTTCATTCCTCCTCACTTGCTGTTGCAACAAAAAAGAGGAAACAACACAGACAGTAACTGGAACAAAAGAGAGGGCCAAGAAACAAGTCAGGAAGAAAAGAATCTGGATCAGCATTTTTTTTTTTTACCCCTGATATGATCTGATCTTTTAATATTGTCCAATTCTGAGTTCCAACCCAATTTTTGGATTTGCAGAGATGAGCTTAACTAAAGAGGAAAGAAAGTGAAGCTGCACACTTTCCATTTTTTCTAACAGTAATGAATAGTAAAAAAATTAAGTGTTGATGTTTTGATGTTTAAGTCATCTGATCTCTTTTACGTACTCTCCTGGTTGAGGCCCTTGAACTCCTGTGGAAACATTACAGAACGCTTAAATCCAAGGCAGCCCTGAACACAACTCCCACAAAATGGTGCAAGACACTGAACATAAATATAAGACACTAACACAACTATCTCAGTATTTTTTATCCTCTCACTGAAAATGTTTATTTCACCTCAAACTGGATCACAACTTAAACCGACCTGAATCATCCCGAACTGTAAAGTAAAGGAATCAATCTAGTTCATCGCGGGGCTCAGAAGAAACACAGACAAATGTCTGTTGTCAAACCGATCATCATGTTTGAATCAGCTCACATGTTGTCACAGACTGAGCTGTACAGCTCCAGTGAGGCAGGATGGGAAACCAAGTGTATGAATGGCAGGACATACTGTGGATAATATAGATGGCATAAACCTGCGTCCCACTTCCTCTCAGTCTTTTGGACACACTCTCTCTCTCTCTCTCTCTCTCTCTTTCTCTCTCACTTTGACTCACTCACTCTCTCTCTCTCCCCGTGGATATTGATCTGTTGTTTTAAAGTCCAGAAACAGCGGTGCAGTCTTTCCTCTGTACGTTAACTCAGCTGTATGTTGTTTTAGGTTGTTTTGGTACATAAATGTATTCACTTGCTGCTGTTGGACTGTTTCACATTTTAGTTTGATATATTTTCACACTGCTGACATTAAAGCCACTTAGTTGCTAATGCTAAGCTAACGGACTGTCCCGTGTTTGTTTGTTTTTGCCTGTTGAACTGTCTGTCCTTGGAGAGTTACTGTAGGATGCAGTAAAGCAGATGTTATTGCTGCATACCTGCCAACTTTGGACTTTGACAAAGCGTTAGAACCCCCCCGGACCATTTACGTCTTCTCTGTGCTGGTTTACCTCCGTGTTCTGCTCATGCTTGCAGATGATAACGGCTTATTGAACCCCTCCATACCGCTTACGTTTGGCCGTAACCACATCAAAAAATTACACTGGGCTCTCTATTTAACTCTTGGACGAGCGCATCCTACACCTCCGTCGGAAAATTCTCAGAAAACACACAACTGCCGATCACGTGTGAGGCATTCACTGAAGCTAGTTATTCTCAAACACAAAATAACCCATAACACAGAGAGAGCATGTTACAGTGATATCCACAGAGAGATCCTCAGTTTAGAGGCATAAAACAGAGGACTCGCTCACAGGTACTGTTAGGGGGCCTTTAAATAGGACGTGTCTCATGTTGGGTGAAGTCAAACAAGCAGGAGTTTAAAATCAGCCCTTAATGACACAGCTATAGACTTCCCTGAGCAAACATCCCAGTTTTCCTCAGCCTAGCGTGAAACAGCTTAGCGTGCTGAAATCACCTCTATTCAAACATATTGTTCATTTCAACTCATGGTATATTTTCCTTTATGTTCGATCACAGAGCTTCCTAAACTCTGTGATTGTTGAGGTCCTGGAACAGGCGTCTTGAAAGCAAACAGACACGTCAGGCCTCACAGTGAGTTTAATGTAACCTCACTGCCACTCCTCCTGCTGTGGCCCAATAGGCTCGGCTCTACCCTCGCTTTGTGTACATTGGTAGAGTGAACCGGTGGGATGGAGCCAGAGCAGTATGACTTGATATGAGACTTAAGCCTGCTCACCAGTGACTCTCTCCCAGCTGAGCTGCTTCTCTCTGCTGATGTACAAGTTTCTCTTTATTTTCTTCAGACATCATAACGTGGACGGTAAGGTCCAGTTTTTAACCTAGTTTTCCATCGTTCCTTCTTTTTATCAGTGTGCAGCGTGCTGTATGTGATGGATGTCCCTGAGGCTGTCTTGAGTCCCTGTAGGCTCTAGAACATGTGAGAGGCAGTGTTCATGTGTGTGTCTGTATGTCACTTACACTGAATGGGAGCTATATTTGGCTACTTTCTCTCTGCTTGTGCTGGGATGCTTTTAGTACAGTCTGGAGTTTTTGTTCATGGAGTCAGACGAAGGAAGTCACGCAGAGCTCTGCCTCTACAACATCAACAAGACAACCTGAAGGATTTACTGTGTGTACATCAGAAACTTTCCACTTTAACTGGACCTGAACATGTCAGTGCCCAAAAAAGTTACATAACCAGCAGAAACAGGAACAGAGAATCGATTTGTCCAAGAGTTTGTCCACAGAAAATTGATCAGACAACAGATAAAACACAAAGTATTTCACCAGCAAACCTGAAGATATTTAGTTACATATGTTAGAATTTTCTGCTTTGTGTTTTTTTTTTTATATATATATTTATGTATCTTAAGTATTGTTTGGTTTTTGGACTGTTGGGTTACCAGTGTGCTTTCTAGTACTGGGCATATTCCAAAACAATCACTTAAATCCACAAAGAATTAGTTTCAAAACCAGCAGAAAAGTCAACAGCGGTTTGGTTCCACTGAATGCAACCACTGCTTTTCATTTTTGTTAATTGCGGCGCCCTCTGTGGACAAAGCAGTACCTCATTTCTTTGCTGTTTTTATCCTGTTGTTTTGTTGTTTTTTTTTTATCTTGACTGACTCTCTCTTCTACAAGCACCAAAATAACTTCTGTAGGTATTTTTTTTCAATGAGAGAAATCGGTCCCCCGCAGCAGTTACTTCTCTAAGAATTACTCGTACAGAAATAATCAGTTCTGCTCCTGATGGTCTTATTTGCTTTTGTAGCCCATTGATAAGACGCCTTTCTATTTGAAGTGTGATTATCATCAGTTAAAACTCCTATCGAGAGCTTTAAGCTAGACTTGACTAAATGTTGAAGAGTTTATTTACTCAGGAAAATCCCCAGAGGCATCAAAGCTCACGCTGCCAAGGTCAGAGTTGGCAGTGAAGAGCTCAAATCATTCAGTTTTATTTGATTCACTTATTTGCTACAATACAACACAAACAGACAAGAGCTGCAACAGCTAATCAAACAATCCATTATTAATCAATTTCTCAATTAATTGTCAACTCTTTTGATAATTGATTGGTTTGAGTGTTTTTTTTTTTTTTTTAAGAAAAAGAAGTCCAGCTCCTCTGATTTCAGCTTCATAAATTTTCTGGTTTCTTTGCTCTTGAGTATCTTTGGTTTGTGGACAAACACGACGATTGATGATGTCATCTTTGACTCTGAAAAACAGACATTTTTCACCATTTTCTAACATGCTATGGACTTAACAACTACTCGATTAATCCGGAGAACATTCGATAGATTAATCGATGATATTAATTGTTAGTTGCAGCCCTACAACAGACTAAACTTAAACCTATTAAAATGTCTACAGGTAGAAAAATAATGGTATGAAAAAGTATGAGAAGGTAGAGGGTCAAATCCTTATTTAAATGAATAATTTACTGGTTATTTGCCAGTTAATCAAATTGTTAATATTAAACAAACAGCAGAAATGTCAGCATGTGTCAAAGGTTTGTTCTAATTGTTTCCTTTAAATCTGAGTTTCCTATCTTGCTTTTTTTTTTTGCTTTGCTATAAGGTAAATCAAATCTACATGGAGTGTAAGTGGTAAAGGGTTTAAGAGGGGTCGGTCATCTTATTCTGGTCCTTGACTGTGTAACAGATTCCTGCGACCGTTTCCAGTTTCATATTTGGATTTTGTAAGTTGAATGCTTTGTAAGCACAGTTTTTTTCCCCTGTCATCCTGGACAGTAAATGTGGGCCCAGGATGTCTCTTTGTGCTCCGTCTTCAGGCTCTCTCTCTCTCTCTCTCTCTCTCTCTCTCCCTCTCTCTCTCTCTCTCTCTCTGTGTGTGTGTGTGTGTGTTGAAGAAAAATGCTTTGAATTGTCAAAAGTGCAGCACGATTACGCACGCCTGAATCGTCCTCGACCAAAACGTTTTTCCGAGCTGCTTCACCTCCTGAGCCTCCGTTCTGCTGCTGCTGCATCAGCAGAGTCGCTCTGTTTGCTCTCTGCAGCGTATCAGCACCGAAAACAGTTATGTAATCAAAGTTTAAAGTTTTTAATTGAGATAAAACAACTAAGTGATTAGTCAGTCAGTTCTCAGCCAGAAATGAACCAGAAACATGGATTAAAACTTGAAAATCAAAAACAACCAAGAGTTTGAGCGGTTAATATCTCCAGGCTGAAGATGGACTGCTTTCCTCTTTTTCTCACTTTGTGAAGTGAATATGTTTTGATTCTGGATGAATTTGGTATTAATTCTGTGTCACATTCACTGCTCTCTATTTTTAAACTCACTGATCCATTAAACACAGAATATTGAATATTAATGAATGAATATTAATCTTCAATAGTATCCACCTTTTTATCCAACACAGAAGTTGTTCCTTTAAGTCTAGAAATTAGAAGATGAAAGTATTAAAATTGAGTAAAAATTTGGAATTAGAAAGAAACTGGCAAACTTTCTTTGGAGGGTTTCCTTCTCCTTTCTTCAAAATCCAGGCTGTTGTTGAGTCTCAGGTCCCAGCTTGGCCTTCACACAGCAGCAGTCACCAGGCGGTCTAAACGTTCCCCTAACAGTTAATCTCTTTGCACAAAAGGCCACTTTGTTATGGCAGCTGCTTTGCTACAACATGCAAATCTGTTACTACATGTTTTCTAGACTTTTTTTTCTGTGTCCTCAGGAGGAACACGTCTCGTTCAGGTTTTATTTCTCTTCATGACCTCTTAATGAACTTTCAGCAGGACAATTGTTAATTTCGTGTTTTTACTTGATGAAGGTCACGTACAGAGACAGAAGAATTGTTGAATCTGGCCAAGGGGACAACTAACCAAAAAAAATGTTGCCTTGCCTCCTCTCCTTCCCCTCTCCCTCTCCTCTCCTCCCTCCACCCCTTCTCCGCCTGTCACATGTCCTTTTCACAGCATAGAAAAGTTTCTGGATTAGGGCAGAATTAACACAAAGCAGCGACGCCACTCCAGCTACACTCGCAGAACAACACAGGAGGAGCAGCACGAGGACCAGGGGGACCGAGACACTCGAGCAAACGCCACCACTGAAAACATCAGACTGTGACAGCGAGAGGCGGACGAGTCCATCCAGAGAGAGAGAGAGAGAGAGAGAGAGAGAGAGAGCGAGGAAGAGAGGCAGGGGATCTTTGCCGACAAGGTCCTGAAGGATGGAAGAGAAGCAGTTTTCCGGGATCCTGGTGAGTTTGACTTTTGCTCACTTAAAGCTCGAGGGACAAACTTTGAGTTTGTGTTGATTTTGCTGCCCCCTGTGGACAAAACCATACCTCTTATAACTTTGATGATTTTAACCTGTTACATGTGAAAGAAGTGTTTCCTCTTCACCTCCACGAGCACCTGTGAGCAGTCTCACACATTTAAAGTAACTTTCTCAGAAAAGTCTTATGGTCTCATTTACAGCTGCAACTATTAATTGAAAAATCAATTATTAATCAATTACTAAATTAATCATCAACGACTTTGATAAGTGATTAATCGGTTCAAGTAAGTTAGAAAAGAAAAAAAGTGGTCAGAATTCTCTGATTTCAGCCTCATAAATGTGAATATTTTCTGGTTTCTTTGCTTCTCTGTGGCAGTCCTGAAAATCTTTGATTTGTAGCCAAAAAAGATGTTTGATGATGTCATCTTTTAGACATTTAATGGACCAAGCAACTACTCGATTAATCAAGAAAATAATCAATAGTTGCAGCCTTAGTCTAGTTTACTTTTATGGTCACATAAAAGCTTCATTATTCTTTTCATTCTGTTGCATCACGAGCTAAAAACCCCTCACAGGGAGCGTTACTGCACACAAACACTTGTTTAACACCCAGGTACCACACACCAGCTGAGTCACTCTCTGCCTCCCTGTCCTGCTGGTTTACTTTCCTGTTCTGTGTTTCTCTTACAAACATTCCAAAGTAAAGAGGCCCGTGCTCACAATTTTATTTTCCAACTTTTTATAAGAAACAGGAAACTATATATTTTTTTATCTTTCCATCAGACCTCCAGCTCACGCCAGATTGCACGATTCAAACGTGTTTATCTACAACACTATGAAAACGGCACCGATAGTTTAACTGAGAGTTTCCATCTGAGTGATGACCTCTGATGTTGTTTGAGTGCAGCAGACAGAGCTGTCATCACCTCCTGCTCACCATGGCAGCAGTAAACACACAGCAGCACCACACTGTCCTAAAAGGACTGAAAAACTACTCTCAGCCAGACAAACTTCTCTCTCTCTCTCTCTCTCTCTCTCTCTCTCTCTCTCTCTCTCTCTCTCTCTCTCTCTCTCTAATCACCACTGCTCCTTCAGAAGTCTGTTAATCTGATGTTTGTAGGAGGATGAGGCTAGGAGATGAGGCTAAGAGGTAAATGTGTCAGTGGCCTGTGCAGTTGGTGAAGCTTTAAATAGAGATTTGGCATCATTGGCAGTCAGGTCACCTCTCCCTCTCCCTCTCCCTCTCTCTCTCTCCCTTCAGTCCAACTTCTTCAGTCCGTCTTGAGACGGCGATAAACACAAACTCAGAGCTCTCCTGACATTCTCGCTCATTTGAAGCCAGGCTTTCCCTCCCATGATGGCATTTTTCCCCCTCCTCTTCCGTGTCCTTTTGAGATACATATCTACATTAAAATGAGCGCACACAGTCTGCAGTTAAGCGGGGGGTGTTATCAGCCTCTCCTGCTCCCTGCTCGCTCTCACACAACATTTGAAGGTGGCTGTAGGGCCGTTTTTGTTCTTAAGAACTTTTTTCTTTTTGGAGGGTTTGTCCGTGTTTTAGCTCAGTGACTCGTTGCCAATCACTGCTGCAACTGTTTCTGGAACAGTTCTGTGGGTTGAGATAAGTTTGGACCCGGCTATCTGTGGGATTTAAATGTCATTCAGCCAAAGTAACAAGGAGGACTTGAATTGTGAGAAGAAAGCTTGTTATGGATAAGTTTTTCCAAAGTTTTCAGTTTTTCTACCGGCTTTCAGAAACTAAGAGTTTTTCCTCTTTGGGGGTGACGTAAAGATTGCAGCAGTAATGTACCTGCAGAGACTGCACTGAGTCCTCATGGCCACAAGGAGCATGAAAGCTGTTTCTGTTTCATCTGCAAGTGACGGCATTGTCTTCAGTATGCATTATACAAATAAAGTACATCTTAACATCTAAAGTCACTAAAATAAAAGCTAGTTTGAAGGGAAACTTGATGTTGTTGGTTCAGGTTTATGATTGATACATTTATAAGTGGAAATAATCTGCATTAAATTTAATTCTGAATTGTAGATTCAAAATAAAGCATCAATTTGACAGATATGGTCCCTAATCTGATCCCAAGAGGCAACATCCCGTAGAAAAAAAATGAAGCCTATGCTGAAGTGCTAAATGTTGTTGTGCATGGAGAATCCTCTAGAGGCTGGCTGCAGAATGACCTGAAGTCCCAAACACATCAAGACAAAAAAAACCCAGACTTTAACAGCACTAAAAAAACATATTTACAGCCTTGATAAAAAAACAGCTTGGGTCTGAAACATTGATTTCACTATCGGCACAAACTGTATGGTGAGTGAATTTTTTCTAACTCAGTGGTTTATTAGATAGGATTTAGGGTTTGTCCAATCAGAGATTCAGCTCAGCTCACGTGACTGACAGGCGCCCTATAGCTGTTTGACCGGAAGCTCAAAGCCTGCGTCATATCCAAGATGGCCCTGTCTAATGATTGACTTCATTTGACTGTATCAGGAACAGACGGGTGATGTCACAGAGACTACGTCCACATTTCATACAGTCTATGTCTATGTCTCTACATGTGTACAATATATATATATTAGTGGTGGGACTTTGTCGCATTAATTCGATAATTAACGCGGGGGGAAATTAACGGCGTTAAAAAAAATGACGCATTTTATCGTATTTTATTTCATAGTCTTTATCACACAGAACGGTTCTCAGTGCACGAGTTTCTGGCAGACGGATTATAGCGACGCACTGAGTGATGGATAACACTGATGACAGCGCCTTGCTTAGCTCGGTGGATGGAAAATTTACTTTTAAAAAACAGTCGCCACGGTCCGTCAGCGCAAGCCAATTCACACTGCATCCGTCTCAGGAGCGGAGCGCAGCTCAGCGTACTCATAGCAGCTGGATACATAAGATCACAGGAGAACCACATGTTCCTGCAGGAATCACACCCATGACAACTACTTTCATGATATTTAGTATGTAAAACTCACCTGCCCTCCCAGAGCTTCATTAATTCAGTCCTTCCCTTTTAGTCTCTGTTGGTGTCCTTATATAAAGGATGTGTTGTATCGTATATAATTATCTGGTTTTCCGCCTCCAATATAAACTTTTCCTCGTCCATGGCGTCAGATTTCCTCTGGGTCTGACCCGCTGATGACTGCTGGCCCTGTGCCAGTGTCGTAGTTTTAATATACAAGGATAATTTTACGATCGACAGGCTGAACATGGTGCTTTATTTTGAAAAGACCAGAAACTCTGATCGTTTTTCGTGTCTGTTTTCCTGTTTGGTACGATCTGCTCTGCGGAGATTAACGCGTTTTCAAAAAAAAACATCTTCTGAGCAAAATAAACAGGATTTTGTAGTTTAAACTTCTGTATGTGACTATTCAATGATTTAGTCTTCTACCAAAATCTGTTTGAAAAGTGTTAAAATGCGATTAATTAATTATAATTGATTATAATTGGCATAATTAATTTGATTAATTTTTTTTATCAAGTCCCACCGCTAATATATATATATATATATATATATATATATATATATATATATATATATATATATATAATGGTGAGCTGTGAAATCGTATTTCAGCTTATCTTTTTTCTATATCCAGCCTCCTAAGACTCTCTGGTGTCTGAAGTGGAAGTTCAGTTTAGGAACAATAAACCCAGGAAAAACTTTCCACCCTATTTGACCTTTCAAGGTTCATCGTTTGAGGTCTTTACCAGAGATCAGCTGCCAATGTCATCAGTTTGTTAACAAAGATATTGTTAGCATTTCTCCCACACACTTCTCCAGCTGACGGGATGTTTTGAACGGCAGACCAGGATTCAAAGTTTGGTTCATCTCTTCAAATATCTCTGCACACGTAACATCCGTCTTTAGGCCACAGTATCATGTAATCTTTTATTTAAATGACTGATTATTTGACCTGGCTCAAGCTACACTAGGTGACTCTGTTTGCTCATGATGTTGGAAAGTTTTCCGTCAAAGCCAACATGAAGTTCCTCTTGGCTCAAGGTCAGTTTGCTTATATTGGCAGAGAATTCAAAATTAAACTCCTGGTTGAAACAGGAGACCAAATATTGTTTGACTTGTAAAAGAAGTCAGGAGTTATTAACAGATGTAAGTCGGCTTTAGAAGCTGAAATTTTGATCTACTGGTATAACACTCAGGACATTAAGCTGGACTGTTTTCTCTTTTTAACCAACTTTTTTGGGGGGAAAAGATTAAAAATTAGATCAAACATTCATCGGTCACTTATTTCCCCTAAAAAAACCCCAAACAAACAAAAAACTGGGTCAGAGATTAGAGCCTCATAGATAAACGTTTGTTATCTATGAAAGTAAACACTGAGACACTGGGCGATGGGACAAAACTGCAGCAGCACATTGGCACAAAACTGTCCCTGAACGGCTGGGACAGATGTCTTCAGCAGCAGTGCACAGTGGTGTCAGTCATGGCTTGAAGACGTCACCAAAGAATAAAAGAAAGTGTGTTTGTTTGTAAGAGAGAGAGAAAGAGAAAGGGAGAGAGACAGTTTCAGCGCCTGCTCTTCCAACCTTTTCTTTTAGTTGTATTGTGTCCTTTACTTTGTTTGGGCTCTTTTCTGACCTCCTCCTTATCCAATTATTTTACATTGAGCCAAAGTTATTGAACCAAGCCTTTAAATCCCTGCCTGGAGCTGTTCTGATACCCTTTCATGTTAAACAGCTAATACAGAGTACATCTCTGACACCAGAGCCTGAGAGAAGAACAGCAGAGGGCTAACCCTTCATAGATTTACCACTGTTGCTATCATCCTTATATTTATAAAAGATCATTTTTAATTATATAATTTGACAGCCATAAATCCAGAGAACATATATACACAGATAATGAGTCTTCTTTACTTAATGTCAGTACTGGTTTAAATAACCACATCAGTTTTAGGTGGAGAGGAGACCTCTGCATTGGATGGACAGATGATAAAGAAATACAGTGGTGCCTTGACATACGAGTTTTATTTGGTAACTTTAAGTTTAAACTGGTAACTCAAATGACCTGTATGTCAAATCAACTTTCCCCTTTGAAATGAATTGAAATGCCATGAATAAGTTCCAGACACCCAAACACCACAGTGATTTCTTTTTTCTTGCATGAAATGTACTTACACATAATGAATATTGTATAAAACAACAACACAATAGATTGTACTGCAGTAAACTGGTTTTATAAATGTTCAGCATTTTCCTTGGAGATCAGACGGCTTGAAGATGCTGATGGAGGTGGAAGAGAAAGGCTGAATGGAATATCTGAATCTCATTGGCTGATTTTTGCCCTCTTCATCAGGCTTTCCTCACTTTCACCTACAGGTGTTTCCTACACAAAACCTGTCCAATCAGCTCTGTTTCATCCTCCCTTTAAGAACGTTTCTAAAATGAGTTAGACAAGTGTCATTAAATGGCGTTGTCACACGCCCAGTTGCAACTTCTTCTGTTTGTTTCTTTCAAATTAAGTCTGAAAGTTTTGTAAAATAACTGAAAACATAAATGTGAGCACAACACTGATGCTTCCACTGTCAGCTAACTGCTTAAAGTGAACAAGTGAGACACACTCACTGTGCCGGCGGTGGGGTATCTGACGTTGGCTTGTAACCCGAATTTTAGCTCTAAACTTGAAGCAAAAAAAGCGACTGAGATACGGCTCGTATGTTGGCTGTGGATTGTATGGATACAGCAAAGTATCACAGTAATTGATTTTGATTGTAAATTAATTTTTCTGGGATTAGAATTTTCCATTTCTGTTCCTTAAATTCTTGTAGAGACAATGAGCTCCATACTTACTGATGTTGTAGTTCAGCCTATAAGCTGACAACTTCAGCCTCAGGCTGCTGTCAGCGAGAGGGAGCGAGCTGAGGTGGTTTGGTAAGCAAAAACAAAGTGATGACCAAAGAAATGAGACACTGTTTCCTGAATTATTTCACAGGGGACATACTCAAAAGACCCAAGAGACACATTTCTGCTCAATTCTGCAAAGAGAAGCACATTTTTTTAATGCAACTACAGTTTTATGTGTCGCTGTGTCTCTGCTCTGCTTTTTGTCAAACCTGTAGCTCTCACACAGACTGACTGTTTAAATTCACAGATATACCAACATTGATTAATATACGCAACCGTCACAGTATTGACAAATGTCCTAATGGTCTAGGTTGCATTCATGGACAAAGAGCCTTTGAGCAGGCAACCCGGGTTCGAGTCTGGCCAGTGGCGACTTTCCTGCATGAGAATGGACATTGTGAAGCAGGTGGCTTTGTCTTAGCACTACAGAAGGCTGTCTGCTCAGCCCCACTTTTACATTTTCAGTAAATTATTTAAGCATCGTATGTCAGAACATTAGGGCCAAGTTAAAACCTTTACTAAAGTATAACTTCACAAGATGCTCCGTCTTCCTCATAGATAAGATACAGACTAAAATAATCAGTTTATTCTCCTAAATTTATGAGATTATTATCATAATATAAAGATCCAGCAAGTAAAATCACTAAGTGCTTCACACAAAATAAAAATACAAATAAAGGAAGAGCAAGTTAAATCATCAAGACATTAAAGTTGCCACACAACAACAGTCAGATCACGATATTCCAAAAACCTACCTGAACAGGTGGGTCTTTAACTGGCCTTTAAAAATGTGCACAGAGGCAGATGTTAGCACGACCAAGGGCAGCAAGTTCCAGAGGTTTGGGGCCAGATTGAAACGCTGGGTCACCTTAAGTTTTTAACCTTGTCCGCAGCACAGCCAGGAGACTCTGATCAGAGGACCTCAGTGGCTGGCTGGAGAGGTAAGGGTTGAGAAGCTCACTAATATATTCAGGAGCATCACCATGGAGGGCTTTGAATGTTAGCACCAAGATTTTAAATTGGTACCGAAAGGCCACAGGGAGCCAGTGCAGGGAGGCCAGGATGGGAGTGATGTGACAGGACTTGATCTGGTGAGTAACCCAGCAGCAGCCTTTAGGACAAGTTGTAAACGGCCCAAAGGTGTTTTGTTGAGGCAAGTGAAAAGAGCGTTGCAATCATCGTGCCAGGATGATATGAGAGCAAGAACAGCCATTTCCAGCTCTGAGTGAGAGAGAATGGACCTGAGTTTAGCTGTTTCTGAGGTGGAAGAAACAAGTGCTGGTCAGAGATTTAAAATGATTTTAAAATGCAAGGTCTGGTCAAAAATGACCCCAAGGTTTCTTAAATCAGACCTGGTGTTACATTCTAGTGACCCCATGTGGTTGGCAACCTTAACGACTACTGAATCTGCAGCTGGCATAAGAACCTCTGTTTTGTCATTAAGTTGGAGAAATTGTTTGCCATCCAGTGTTAAATAGCTGACAAATATTCATTCATTCATTCATTCATTCATTCATTCATTCATCTTCTATACTGCTTATCCTGTTCTGGGTCGTGGGTGGCTAGAGTCTATCCCAGCTGTCTTAGGGTGGGAGGCGGGGTACACCCTGGACTGGTCTCCAGCCAATCACAGGACTGACACACAGAGACAGACAGCCATTCACGCTCACACTCAGAGCTATGGGCAATTTACCAATCACTACTAATCAATTCACCAATTGACCTTGTGAGCTGTGGGAGGAAGCTGGAGTACCCGGAGAGAACCCACACATGCACAGGGAGAACATGCAAACACCACACAGAAAGACGCACTGTGCCCAAACTGGGTTTCAAACCAGAGACCTTCTTGCTGTGAGGCAGCCGCGCTGACAGCTGCGGCACAGTACAGCCCCATTATTTTTATCAGACGTAAAGGACATGTACAACTGGATATCGTCTGTGTACAATGATAAGAGACACCCTCGAAGTTGCTGATGATGTGGCCTCAGGGGAGCATGTACAGAGCAAACAGAATCAGGCCTAGGACAGATCCCTGGGTCAGGCCACACAACAAAGTATTGAGTTTGATACAATAAAGTTACTCATGTGATCAGTTTTGTATGACGGCCCATGTATCCTGTGAAGTAAAACATACCGAGATACAGAAAGAGTCTCAGCACTCTCTGCCTCTCTAAGTGTCCTCCTCCTACCTCAGTGCTCATGTGCAGAGAGAGCGAAAGGGTGGGGGCTGGGGTGGGGGGTAGAGGGCAAACCAAAGAGGCAGGAAAGAGAGAGAAAGAGAGACCCGATCCACGTTTAACACTTTAGCTCCTTCTGGAGGTTGAAAATGTTCTTATCCTGTTTGGACACAGGGCCTCTCTGTCTGTAAGTCCCTGCCCTCTTTTTACTCTCTGGTCACATTTATTTATGTCGGCCCAGATGGTCAGTGGATGGACCCGTCACGTAAATCTTACCATAACACTAGGCACTCGCTTCCTGCTACCGCTTGGCTCAGCCGGCCGCCTTCTGCCGGGACTCTTTCTGTCCAAACTTCATTCCTTTGCTGGTTCAAAGGAAGCCCCCTCTCCTCAATCTTCCTGCGCTGTCTTTGACCGCCCTGCGAGCCCAGTTCCACTGGACGGATGAGCAGATGGTGCTCTGGCACTGGCTTTGACCACACCATGAGCTCCCTCTTTGTTTTTCCTCCTCAGTTACCTCTTTGCTGATCGTCTTTATATCATCTGCTGTTTGGGTGTATGCATGGGGCTGTGGCAGGAGGAGGAGGAGAGGGAGGAGTTGGACGAAGGTTCTGCTTATTTGTCTCCCGAGCTCTGCATTCACATGTCGAGCTGTGCAGCCCATCGCTGCCCGTCCATCACCGGGAAGGTTGGACAGGGGACGAGGTCAGCCAGCTCTGGCTCCTGATCAAAGCTTCGCTTTGGCAGACGTTTTGGTGTTCATCTGATCATTTGCTTCCTCAAATTGGAGGGATTTTGGAGTAGTGGTGATACTCCAAACTTCCAGCTGGACATTTTATTGACACATTAAGACCATTACAAAAAAAAAAAAAAAAAAAATTAAACTGCCACACATAACTTTTTCACTGCTTTTGTCATCAGCTCTGGGCACAGTTTTCAGCCTTCACATTTTAACCATCAGCTCTACGGCTACTGGCAGATAGAAACACATGGGCTGTTTTTTTTTGTTTTTTTTTGCAACTGAGTTTCAAACTGGCTACACTGCAAACACTGAAATCTTTATTTTTTAAAATTAATTTTAAGAGGAATTGTCTTTTCATTTCACTTGATATGAGCCACATTCAAATGACAAGTCCAGAAATGTGTCTTATTTCAAGATACTTAAAGAGATTGACAGTGAGTCAAGTTCTGTGCTGCTCTTTATGGACATGTGATGTAATTTCATTACTTCTCTGTTTAGTTTTCACATGACTTTTGAGTTTGAGTGTTTTGGCCCTGTAGGGCCTCCATAGAGTAGACGGTGAGAAACAGCGTGCAGGAGGAAGCAGCTCGTGATGCAGTTTAAATCATTTGATCAGTAACTGTTGATCTATCTGTCAGGCTGGGCTCCAACGTTCAGGTGAAACTTTACATCATTAACGTTAAACGTTACTGTGGCTAACACTGACGCTAACATTAGGGTCATTTTCACAGGCTTGAGCAGAATATTGGTTAAAGTTCTCCTCACTCAGGTACCTTCCTTTTCCTCCACTCTGTCGCCTCTTCACCTCCTCTCTCAGCGAGCCGCAGTAGAGCCAGAAAGAAGTTGAGACTCCAGTGTTTGTTTTTTAAGATGAAGTTATTTTCAGAGCAGTGTCACATTTCATGAGTACAGCTCCACACTCTAATTATGGTCTGAGAATGTGAGCAAATATAAACTTTATGTATATCAGGATCCATTCAAACAGCATAATTTACATTTGAAACATCTGGAAATAAAAAAAGCTTAGCTGGTGTCTCTCATCAGATGTCTCTTCACCATCAGTACCGTCTGACATACCACACCTTTTTCTGGATCTTTCTCACCACCAGTCTCCTCCTCTCTCTCCTCATTTTGTTTTTTAAAATATACAGTCTATGAATATTGGTGCAGTTTCAGGTAACTTCAGTCTCAAACTGTTGGTCAGTTTAAAAGCCTCGTTGACTTAAATGGAGTATAACTTGGATATCCGTCCTGTGCTCGTATTAATCATTTCTTCTACTTGAACGGTGCGGGGGCTGTTTGATGAAGGTGACACACTGCAGCAGTCACTTGTTCTAACACAGGAATGTGTTTTTGTGATTACCCCACAGTTCTGTACACCCCCTGAGTGGGCAGCTTTTGTGTGTGTGTGTGTGTGTGTGTGTGTGGATTTGATGTGTGAGGGATTGAGTGTGTGTCACTGAGTGTGTGCACTCTGATGTGTGTGTGTGTGTGTGTGTGTGTGTGTGTGTGTGTGTATGTACGTGCCATTTCCCGGGGGTTGTGTGGCTAATGTGTGCTGTAGGCTGTGAAGTGGAAATTAAATGGAAAGAAATAGTGGAACCCACAGCCATAACCTCCCTTAGGTCACGCACACACACAGACACACACACACACACACACACATACAGACTGATGACACACTTTTACATTAGATCCACACATACCACAAGCACATCAACATATTTCAGATTTCAGCACAGATATGTGAAGGTACATGAACATACGAACGACATTATCACACACACTTCACCATGACACACAGGGTCAAGTGTATCCTTTTGACTCTCGCTTCATTTTACTTTGGATTAGATTAGATCGGGTAAGAAATTCACAATCTGTTCTGTGACTCAGGGCTCTGACTTTTGCTCTTGAGCTGTGACAAAACTGTGCGGAGCAAACTGTGGCTCAGGGGCCAATTTTGGTCCCTGTGGGGATGTCAAGCAGATTTAAAAAAATGTTTTTTTTCTTCACGTCATGGTTTCTTTGGAGTTTCATTTTTGAAAGTTGCTTTGCATTTTCTCTGACTCTACTCCTCTCATATCTCGGAGAGTCTATGAGGTAGCTCACATGACCAGATCACACCTATCACAGGTGAAAGGAGACCATCTCTGTCTGGTTTTCATCTCGTTTTATTTTACCCTTATGTAAGAACCATATTGAGTTGCCAGTCAGCCAGTTTAGTTAACAGCAGTGCTCAGCAACCGTGTTGACTGCCGCGGGGGTAAGAGGCCAACAAACAGATGTGAACAGAGAGAGAGAGTTAGTGAGCGAGAGAGAGAGAGAGAGAGAGAGAGAGAGAGAGAGAGAGAGAGAGAGAGAGAGAGAGAGAGAGATGTAAGTGCAGGTGGGCTGAAAGGAGTCTGACGTGATTTCTGATTTCAGCCCCCCTCACTGACCGTCTGACCTGCAGGATAAAGAAAGAAAAAAATTACAAGCGCTCGTAGGAGGTTGGGGTGGTGTTCAACGTCAGCTTAACTACAGCTACTGCAGCGAACATACAATCAAGGGACAAGGGCCACAAATGCCAAACACGTCCACTGCTGGGCACCCTTTAAAAGGTAACCCACGGCTAACCAACCCCCCATGTGCGCGCAGGCACACACACACACACACACACACACACACACACACACACACACACACACACACACACACACACACACACACACAGTAGAGAAAAAAAAAGAGTCCATTGTCTCTGGACCTTTAGATTTCATTTGAAAAGGGCACTCAAGCTGAAAATTCTGTTTTCTGATTTTCTTCCTCTCCCCTTCTTTAACTGGTTTAATGGCCGAACCCCCCCCCCCACCTCTGACTCCACAGAAAAATACAAACAAGTCAGAAAAAAAGGAGACTTCCCACTCTTCCTCCCTCTGAAGTCAGAGAAATTATGGACAGGGCTGTGACATTGTGTCCACACAACAGGGCTCCTAAATCTCCCCCCGTTTCCTTCAGTATTATGATCATTTTCAACCGTTTCCAATTGAACTCTTTTCAAAGGCCCTTTCAGAACCATATTTAGGTAATTTGTTGCGCTTGAACCCAACCTGCTCCCTGGCACTGTGTGTGCATGTGTGTGAGTGAGCGTTGAATGGCAGCTATAAGCCTGGGACGAGGGGGGGCCTGCTTTTCTCAGGGCTGGACAGCCCTCTCCTGCCTGCTTACACACCTCCCCTGTGTTATTTATCACTTCTTCTCCTTCCTCTCTCTCTCTCTCTCTCTCTCTCTCTCTCTCTCTCTCTCTCTCTCTCTCTCTCTCTCTCTCCCTCTCTCACTCATGGGATCTGTGACATCGCTGCATTTACCCATCTGATAAAATAGCCGCTTTTTGACCTCAAAAACTGTTGGAAAAGTTCCATGTTGATGCGGTCAAATGTGAGTGGGCTGCTTCAGATCCAGGTGCGTCACTGCAGGAGAGCAGCTGTTATTTGGAAAATAATGTCATCAAGGAAGAAGACCAATCACACCGACTGCAGACTGCCTGAGTGTGGAAATGTTAAACTTTCTGATGTTGGTGCTTATCCTGGCAGCTGGATATCTGACCATCTCCTCCAAAATAACCCCCCTGGTAGTTTTCACGGGATAAGATTTTTTTTTTTCCACGACTTTTAATCAGAGAACAGCTTCAGTGCATTTCTGTGAGACCCTAAAAGTCGCTGGATGTTGATTTGAAGGGAAAGAGTTTGCTGGATTTTCATTTTGTAAGAACTTTGCACAGGTGTTAGCTGAAAAGGGCCAGACTTGTGCCTTAGGTTTTTATGCCTTTTACCTCCATACCTCTAGAGAAAAAAATGAAAACATTACTTTAACGTTGCAGCAGAAGTAAAGGTAAACAACAAACCTGTGAGAAGAATTTGCCCATTTATTAGTTTTATTGTCATTTTTGCTTTTTACTCATGAATTTATCCAACCGAAATCTGTTAAATCTTATTCTACGAATCTTCTGAATGCTCTCCAGTTTTCATCGGCCTGTCTCAAAGAACAAACAACAGCAGAGATGCAGCAGTGTGGTGTGGGCCATGTTCAGTCTCTGCAGAGTCCCAGCATCACACCTGTGTTTCCACAGACTTTCCTCAGTGTGTTTTTGCTTCTTCTTCTGTTACTTCATTACAGTAGCAATCAGATTTAAGACACACATAAAAACTGAAATCGTAATTTGAGAATGCGATTAAAGGGGCTGTAATGAAGATCTGTAAAATCGAGTGTTTTTCCGGAGAAATACTCCCATTTCCCATGAGCACGTGCACCCACTGCTGTAAGGATGTGACTTGGGTGTGTGTTTGTTTTGAAGCAAATGAATGGAGAGCAGATCTTTATTTTTACTCTGCTTTTCTTTGTTCAAGACAACTTTTCCCATGATGCAAAGCGTAGAGATAAGGTATTTATTTGTTACGTAGCGCTGTTGGTTGAAATGTGACAGCAATCAAACTTTGTAAACTCAGGTTGTAGTGTGGTTTAGCGCCGGCTATATTTAGTGTTCCTCACAGCCCGGTGCTCTGAGACGTGTCTGTAACGTTAATGAATCCTGGTTATGTCCTACCAGAGCTCATCTACCAACTCCAACCTCACCAATCAGAGCTAACGTAACCTCACTCTTCATTTTATTGACAGACTCTCAAGTTTGATCAGATCACTGCAGAATAACTGCGGCATGTGGGCTGGAATGAACATTATTACAAACAGATTAGCCTTTAGCTTGTGTTTTAGCCTTTAGCCCATGCTATCACTCTCCAGTTTATCTTTCTTCTTCTCTTCTGTCCTTTTTCTGTCTGTCAGTTCAGCTCCAGTCTCCACCATCACTACTAAATTAATCACAGAAATCATTTTCAGCAGAGAAAAACACAGATCTCTGTTCTCACTGCTAAACTTTGTTAGCTGGTGTGTTTTTTGTCAGTCTGAAGGCTCCTTGTTATCTGAAAATAAATTCGGAAGATTTAGAAAAAATATAAACACGATATCGATTCAGACTCTACAGCTTAATGCAAATTATAATATTCAGTGTCAGCGTTCCATCTACTGAAAAATTATCCCCTTTTGAGCACAACTCAACATCGTCAAAGTGCTCCCTCTGCAACCAGAGGGAGGCCAGAGTCTTCCTGACTGCATCTGACCCTAAAACAACTTTTGGAGAGAAGTCATTGCAAGGTCCATTTAGTGGCTGCAGTGGATCATATCACATGGTTTTCATCAGCAGATGGAGTTTGCATAATCATCATGGAGACATAAACATGCAGGGTTCTTTTTTTTCTGAGCACTTGAAGGACTTCTTGATAAAGTTGGCTGTAGAGGTCTTGACTTTGGTTGCAGCAGTGAAGTGATTCTCAATCAAGCTTGGTATCTTTTTCTTCAGATCATCAGTCTCATTTGAACTGATGGACCAGTATGTTCACTCAAAGATGGGGAGACTAACATTGTGTTACCTCCTTTGTTAGATTAATATCTTTAAGTGTCTGTAGTTTGAACATTTGTTTCTCGGCTGTTATTTAACCACTTGAACAAACAGAGAAAACACTTCGTATCTCTTCCTCTCTGCTTTTTGCTCTCTGCTCTTTCTCTCGTCACATTTCTAGTGCGACAGTGACTTTTGCCACGTGAGGCCAACTTAAGTCACATGTTCCTCACTTTCATCCTCAGCAATGGTCCCATATGTTTGTCAAAATGTGTATGTTGTGTGCTTTTTCCGGCCCGATTTGTTCCCATGCCTTCTCTCCGATGAGCCCCGCTCTCCCCGGGGGTCTGAGCCGAAGCCTCACGCTATTTATACAGACCGAACAGCTGGGGCCCTCCCAGCCAAAGCAGTGAGGGATGGGTAGAGAAATTATCATGGAAACTTCAGGTTTAACCAAGCGTTGGAAATGCCTCTCTGTTCCTTTTTTCCCCTTTTTTTATTTTCCTGTCTTCCTCTCCGTCATTTGTCTTTCTCCCTTGGGTGCCCTCAGTGGCTGTGTCGGGTCGTGTTCAGCTCAGGTCAGCTGGACAGCAGGACAAACATCACTCATGTGCTTTGCATCTTGTTTATTATCACATCTAAAATCCTCTTTTTCATCCGTCTTTTCTTTTCTCTTTTTATTCATGTTGCAACTGATGTTTTTCCCCTCTTTTTCCTCCCTGAAAACACTCGCTTTTCTCCTCTTCCAATTAAAGAGCGAACTCTCTCAGACTGGACAAGAAAGGTTGATTTTCCCTCCAACTGCGCCTCAAAACATTTTTGTCCTTTTGTTGCGGTGGACAAAGCCGACCTGCTGTTGCAAAACTGAGCTTTTTGTGTTTCCTCTCTTTTCTTCTGCTCTGTGGCTCCTGTGGTGCTGGTCCTACACTCTGAACCTTAATCCAGTCGAGTTCTCCTCTCACTGCTCCTCCCTTCAGTTATGTCATCACTTCACTTCACTTCTCCTATAATATCTCCTCTCAGCTGTTCTGCCCTCTGCTCTCAGCTTTCCCTCGCGTGAACCGCTCAGGAAGAGAGAGTCAGGACAGTCAATACTTCCTTTGGATCGAGGCCCCTCTCGCAGTCAGATGCCCCATCACAGGCATGCTGCACTAACAAAAGGTGAACAGATATTAGCCTAATCGCTGTAAGGGACAGAAATATAGATTGGGGAGGATGTAATAAGCCCAGACATTACTGCGGCTCCCTGTGAGATAAGGCTCTCAGTGCAGAGCAGCTCCATGGGTGTTAAAGTACAGGACTTTACTGAGATGGAGAATTTGTTTGTATTTGCATTGTTGTGACTGTTACACAAATTTATTATTTTGGTTCTTAAGGCCTGATTTTTAAAATCTTTTCACTCTTACGCGTCTGTATCATAGGCTGTATGAAGGAAATGAATGTTCATTGGTGAAGTCATTTGTTGGTCTTAAAGCTTTTATTTGGCAGACTTGGGTTTCGCTTTTTATTTGTCATCCAGTTATTTTTGGAACCAGATTAGGGATGGGCAATGATTTTCTAATATTCAAATAGTTATTAACATTTAAAAAATCTAAAAGTTTACGCACACACACACACACACACACTTTTATATTTGATGTAATCGATTAAGCTGACTAATTGTTGCAGCCCGAACCTCACCATACTAAAGGATGCAAACTGTCGGCTGTGCTTGTTTGCATAAGGTTACTAAACCATTAAAGCATTATGACAGATGCTAAAACACAGTTTGGACTTAAATAATGAAATCTGAACCATTTGTGTAGCTGAGAAGTAACTCTAGTGGCGATTATCAAAGAGTAACAAAAACCAAGACCTTTCTGTATTAATGTCACTTTTGAAACCAGAGCCCAGGTCCACTTCTCATAAAGAAGATGTTAAACTTTTGTTGTTTGGGTTGCGTTTGTATCCTTTCACCTTTTGTGTGTGTGTGTGTGTGTGTGTGTGTGTGTGTGTGTGTGTGTGTGTGTGTGTGTGTGTGTGTGTGTGTGTGTGTGTGTGTGTGTGTGTGTGTGTGTGTATGTGTTTGTGTGTGTATGTTTATCTCATTTCACCACTTCCCTTGAAATCTGAGGGACCATATGAGGAAAGGGTTGGATCCAGACTTTGGGACTTTTATTTTCTAAGAGCTGATTGGTGTTCTCACACACTGCAGATACTTCATTTGTCACGCAGACCAACTCTCTATCTCCTCTTCATCAGGGTGAAGGCCTGGGTGTGTGCATCACTGTACTCAAAGATTTCTGCTTTTCTTAGAAAGGTCAACACCAGAGAAGTCTCCCATCAGAGTTGACTCTAATGAGGGATGGGCATTTCAAGCAAAAAGACCATTTGATAGTCTATGTGCCGATTATTATCTCTGTCACAGCTTTCAGATGCTCTACCACCACCATTATGTCACATTACAACCAGGAAGTTGTAAAAACAATGAAAAAAATACATTTTAACCTTTTCAGCACATCAAAATAAACAGCAGACTATACGAACCTTTTTTTACATTCCACAAACACAACTTTCCATCTGTACCGCTGTGCTGCTATATGTGAAACAAAAGATCAAC
Source organism: Labroides dimidiatus (assembly GCA_030710495.1). Taxonomy (NCBI): domain Eukaryota; kingdom Metazoa; phylum Chordata; class Actinopteri; order Labriformes; family Labridae; genus Labroides; species Labroides dimidiatus. The sequence goes on along the minus strand of CM061152.1, from coordinate 5,679,416 downwards.
ACCTCAGATGAAAGAAGAGACGCCACAGATTCCAGTGATATAAGTCAAAGCTCTTCAGCAAAGTATCAGAGAGAGAGAGAGAGAGAGAGAGAGAGGACAAAGAATAATAAACACTAAAAGAGATTCACCAACTGAAAGTCTTAAAATTTCTCTTACCTCGCTGTTTGGCAAGAAACGTTTATTTTCTCAGAGAAATCCACAGTACTTCCTGTTAGCCCAGTGTCTTTTATTACACTCAAAACTTTCCGTCTTTGGGGTCGGACTTTAGGACCTGGGGGAACCCTTACAGTGTCAGTATGCAGCAGGCTGCAGCAGGCTGGGTCTCCCCTAACACCAGCATTCTGCTGATTCTGAACGACTGACACTACTCTCAATGTTATTTTGGTGAGTTTAGCCTCTAACGATCCCAAAGAGGTTCCAATCACACAAATCAACCAATCAGGGACAGAGATAGAGACGTGTGTATTAACGTATAGCTGAATTCAACGTAAACAGTGTTACACACCAGAGACACATCTGGTCCAGAGTCTGGTAAGAATTATAAAAAACCTGCTAGAAACTGTTGTGTTTGGATGAATTGATCAGCATTAGTGATCGACAAATGAAATCTAAAGTTTTGTAGATAAAAAAATTCAGTTGACACAGATGGAGCCAAACTGTGTCCAAAGAGAGCTCGCCTGAACTCTCTGCACTGAAACCTCTTTAATGTTGTTCTCCTTCACTTAATCAGAGTCAACCTTTGTAGAGATCATGTTCATATGTTGGGCTATAGTCTGTTAAAGGTTTTCAAAGAGATGTTCATCCTGGGTGTTTTTCTTCAGGCAAACCTACATTTTTTTTTCTGAGTGACGTCTTTATTTACTCTTCATCAGTATCACACACACTCATGTTAACACAGCTCATCAAATCTCACATGTTTTCCCTTTACTGTGTCACCTAAATTTTTCAGATAGACCTTATGGTTGCAGAGATATACTCAGTTTATTATGGGAATGCAATTTTCAAGCAGAGACCTGAAAAATCAGCTCAGGGTTCAAAGGGTTAAGATGAAATACTGCATGAAGTTCTGATTTTTTTTTTCTACTTTGAAATGATTATTTCATTTAGTTCACCTCTCATCTCTAAAGAACATTAATGGTGTTTTCCACTCTTTACTCAGCCCCTTCCTCAGTGTTTGCTCGACCTCAGTGAAACTGGAGTTTGTTCCTTTTGTTTTCCACCTGTCTCGAGTGTTTGTGTGTGTGTGTGTGTGTGTGTGTGCTCCCCTTAAAGTGGACTATATGTTGTGCAAGCCCCTTGTTTGTTTGAAAACTGGTTTGAAGTCTGAACTGGTTTGGACAGATGTCAAAAACTTATCTTGAAAATGGTTAATGTTTGTCAGATTATCTGGTGTTTACATATATGTTGAGGCAGATTCAGATTTATTCAAACAGCAAAAACTATGTTTGTCAGATGGAGCTTGTTCCAGTTTGTTCTGGTTAAGGACAATAAAAAAAAACAGTCCTTACAGGCCCGGGACAGATGGACAGATGGACAGACCCACTCGTCCCTACAGGCATCACCTTCCAACTGTGAACAGATACACAAAGAAATAAACACAGAGTATAAAACTGAGACTTTAGTTTGAAACAATCGTTTGTGATTCCTCTGTGAATATTAATCATGTTTTTTTGGCCTTTCGGACACAAAACTTTCTGAACTCATAAAAGAAAAAGCTGTGAGAGACGGACCTTTGATGTTCGGTGATATTTGAGTTTATTTGTCCACGCAGATAAGAGTTCTTTGAAAATGGACAGAATCACAGAAAAAAAGGAATTCACAATAAAGAAGATTAGTTTCTTCGTGTTTGAGTTTCTGTGTTTCTGTTTTTCTCCTTTTCCCCTGCTGGCCCCTTCCCTACCTCAAAGGAGTCATCTGGTCTCCAAACACCTTTGTACCGGTTCAACTTTGGCCCGTATCCCTAACGTTGTTTGTAAATTTAAACTTTAAACACCTCTGATCTTGTTGTCATCATTTAGGATCACGGTATGAGAAACTTCACACAATAAATAAATAAGATAAATGATTAAAACATGTTTTTTTTTCAGGTTATCAGCATTAATAAGGTGTGCTGATCACTTGAGTTTTAAGAGCACTTCTTAAATTTTCTGCAAACGGACTGTTCCCTGTTACATCACACATCTTTTCCATCTTCAGATCAGTTAAATGCTTTTGTTATGAATGCAAGGAACGCCCTGCCTCAACTGTAATGTAGTGTATGCCGTGTCAGCCTCACAGCAAAGACGGTTAATATCTCAACAATCTTCCAGTCTAAGCATCAGTGTTCTCCTGCATTACACCCCCACATCAACACCTGATGTAATGTACTTTGCTCCAACATCAATACAAAAACAACCTCTGGCTCCCAGGCTCAGATGCCATGTGGACAGTTACACTCTGATTCTCTGCTGAGACCAAAGTTTGACTTCTGCCAACACAAAATGAATCAAGTCATGTGTGAATTCAGTAAAATGGACACGAAAAGTGAAATGAGGACATGACTTCAGTTTCTCTAAAAGTGGTTTAAACCCCAGAGTTGGGGGAATATTTTAGTGTTTGATAATAGTTCAGTTTTCAGCTGTTCTGCTGCCACAGCTTCCATCTCCACCGTGCATTTACTTTACTCCAACCTGCCTCAGTAAAAACAGGATGTACCTTCTACAAACTCTTTTAGCTCCGGTTTGGAAGTGCCCAGATTACAAATGTAAGAACCAGGCTGCATTAATCTTCAAATTACTGCTAATTTGTCACGGTCATCAGCGAGGATGTCGGTTTGTCAGAGCTGCAGCTGAAGAGAGAGTCAGAAAAAGACGCCTCACAGGTGTGATGATCTTATGCTCGCTCTTTCTTGGTGCTGTGATGAATCCAGGAGTCCCCACCATCCGTTGCCCTGTTGTTGTTGTATGTTAAAGTGAAGCGATGGACTATAGGATCGATAGGCGTCTTTGGCCTCAGGTTTAGCTGTAATAAATGTTGGCATGTGCTTGGGTAGTTGACAGTAAAGCCTTGGGTAATCCATCTTGACCTTATCAGTGTTTTGCTTTGGATCCCTCTGATTGTTTGTCTCTCTGCTCTTTCCTGTTGCTGGGGGCTTGTTAGCATGCAAAGCTGATAGCTCGCATACTGTTTTTTTTATCTACAACCAAATGAAACAGTGTGACAGTGTGTCTAGAGATAAACATTCAAGATATTAATCTCACACAATAGACAATATAAACAATATAGATTTTCTTTGCTCGCCTGTCATGAACCCATATACATGTTCTATTGTATTGAGATTTTGTACATATCATTCAGCCGTATTTAGTACTGTATTGATCTGAATATAGGACAACCCTGATTATAAGAGGACCCCCTCCTTTCAAGATCAATCTTCAGAAAAAGACTGATAACCAAAATTTACTTTGTTTAAAGAAACTATTTTTATTGAAATTTTGAGAAAATCATTGAAATAATTTTTGGCTGTAGATACACTCACTAAGATCTGTATTTTAAATGTAGTCCTGATGAATACTTGATATCTTCTGTATATCTGTGAGTTATAGATATTATTTGATAAATTAGCACTTAAGTTTCTCAAGAAAAAAATCTATCCTTACAAATCACTGCAGTGGAAAGCTGTAAGCATGACTGACTGTAAGAGAAAGAACAGAGAATGATTTTCAGGCTACTTTCCATGGGAATGTTAAGCATAGGCTACTTGGAATTGTTCTTAATTGTTAAATCAAAACTTACTTGACTTAATGTCATCCTCAGGTGGTGCCTTTAATGATCTTGTGCTGTAGGCATTGTGCACAGTGCATGATGGGAGTGTGGCCTTTACAGCCCTGCAGTCAGCAAAGTGCTGCGGTGTGATCAAGAAATAACACAGATACTCAAGTGAACTTGGATTAAATGTTGTTTTAGCCAAAATGACTCTACAACATATCCTAGTTATATTTACGTTCCTCATTAGAGTTCCTCATAGATTCCCAGTTTATAACCATAAATTCCAATGGAAAGTTTCTGGCTTTGAAAATTCCTGGAATTTTGCAACCCTAAGGGCGCGCTCACACTTGAAGAGCTTTGTGCTCTATTGTAAAGTGTCTTGAGATAACACTTGTTATGAAATGGCGCTAAACAAATAAAGATTGATTGATTTATTGATTGATTGATTGATTGATTGATTGATTGATTGACACTAGCCAATGGTACCATGCTGAAGCACGCTTCAACCCTAAAGTCCAGCTCGTTTGGCCAGTGTGACCGCAGGTATACCATGCTCCGGCTTGTTTTACTTCTCCTCTTTGGCGCTGTATGCTTCATGCAAGAACACGCAGACATGATTGCCATGCCTGCTCCTCTCAACAGTGATTTATAAACAATAACAGGGGTGTTAGAGGGCTGTGTCAGACTAAATGACTTAAATGAGCCATAAAGTCTCTCAAATTGTAATCCTGTTCTCTGTGTCTCATTGTGCTGACTCTGATGAGACCGCGCTCCATGTAAACAGACGCTTCATGGTGATGTAGGTGCGCCATGCGTGTGCCTAGAGTCTGGTTCATATCGGAGTAGTGTGACTGTGAGCTGTACTGGTCACTGAAGGAGCAGCGCTGTGGGAGGGCAATCGTGCTTGAGTACGGCACAAATTAGATGACCAAGCCCTAAGTGTTAATGAAGACTTGAAGCAGTTCCAGATCTTTCTGTACACCAATAAAAGCTCTTTAGGACCGACAACCAAACCACATTACCCTCCAAGCAGCTTCAAGACCTTTACAGTAGTACTGTAATTTTCCGATGTCCTGGGCGTGCTGTAAACTTTGCATTCTTTGAGTAAAATGGTTTCTTCTGGATGATCACCAACATGAAGCAAGCTTTACACTCCTTACCTCACACATTTCTCCTGATGGGATTACACAAGTAGTCTTTTGACCTTTTAATACAGAGGTAGAATAAAGGCGTAAATTTTCACATTAATAAAGGTTTATCAAAGTGGCTTTATGTTCGGTGTGATGGGAGACCATACGAGCCGTGCTCCAGGTGACCTGATCTTAACACTCCTCAAGCAGACGTCCTATTTAGCCGTGCAGACCCCAAGTGAACCGAGAGCATGAGAGCATGAGAGCATGAGAGCATGATTCATTTAAGTCCTCCAGCACTTAATAAGCATCTCTACGTGAGAAATAAAGACCTGCCTGGACACAGTGGGTGGATGTGGAGGTGTACTTTAGGAGTGAGGTGTGAGAGCAGTTCAGGCTCCTGGTGTCAGAAACACTGAGGAGCTGCAGTGCCTTCACAGTGCTGCAATAATCTCCTGTATGGATGAGGTTTTACCAGCACAGGACAAAAAGAGGTTTTAACTAGTTGGCGATATTATCAGCTGTAGCATCTGTGCTTTCTTAATTAGAGTTAAATGACCTCATGTAATAGAGCAATTAGTTAACCAAAGAAGTCCGTCCCCCTTTACTAACAGCCAGCTGCAGCCACAACAGCCATTCATTTCAGACTGATTGAAACAACACACACACACGCACGCACGCACGCACGCACACACACACACACACACACACACACACACACACACACATGAATTTATAATACATTTTTTTGTAGTGATGACAAATGTTTTAAGTCATCACAGTACAAAAATGTCTTTGTTATGAAAATAAAATTAAATGACCCTTTTATAACGCCTTGTAACTTGTGTAAAAGAAACTTTTCAGAAAAAAGAGGACTCGAACACAGTGCAGCCTATCAATATCTAAATATCACCACAGCATACGGATGAAAGAAACATTTCTACGAGGGGCATTAATTTTTAAAGTTTGACCACAGCCCATCTGGAATGAAGTGGCCGAATATTTGACCTATACTGCAGCCAGACACCAGGGGGAGCAGTTTTTGTGGCAACATCATTCTGCAGAGTGAAGGGCTGTGTCTCACTCACTGAATGAACGAGAATCTGATAGAGTTTAACCTCAAATTTATGTTATTTTATCTGATATGACAGTCAGCTGTTAGGTGTGGGGCTAGCTGCTCTTACAGAGAGAGCACAATAAATATATATTTTTATTGGGCGCATTATATTGGGTAAAATTAAACATGCCAATGGATGGTGCTGATTTCCTTAATTCTGGGGGATCGGCAATCGGCTGATCTTTTCATATGAAACTGATTTTATCCACAGATCTTATCTAACCTAACCCAAACATTGTGATTTTCCTTTATTTGTAAATGCAAAATACCACTGTGCTCTTTATTTTTGGTAAGAGTCTCAAAACAGGCCTGCAGTACCTGTTGCTCAGGTATTGTTTATTTCTAAAATGTGGAAAGTGAAAGACTTAAGGAAGTGATATAACTGAGTAGTTTGGACAGAAATATTCTGAACTTTTCATTTATATTTGAGAGAACTACCACATGTGCAGTTAAAACATCAAGTTTGTGTTGTTTCACAGGTATTGCTCAATGTTTTTCATTAAAATAAGATTGGAACATTGAAGGTGTATGCTGTCAGTTATTTAAAAAAAAAAAAAAAAAAAAAAAAATCAGTATATCGGCCAAAATCAGTATCAGCAGGTCAGGCTTTTTAAAGATCAGGGATAGGCCAGAAAATTGTTAAAGTAGATTATTACTACCTATTCTTTCTCCAGACCTTCAGGAAGAAAGTGACTGTCTCATTTAGTTGCTGGTTTCCAGTGTCTCAGCAAACAGATTTGGTCCTTCAAAAATACAAGTCTTTCAAAATAGAAGTGCAACAAAGCGTTGTCTCTCACTGATTAGTGTCAGAACTACAGGCTCTGAACCAACAACAGCAATAAAAGGTTTGTACACTGGCTCCATTACGATCTTCTGATATTTAGACACTGGAGGGGTCATATTATTGTTTAAAAAATGAGCTCTAGATTAATGAGAAAAAAAAACTTTCATTAACGCGCTATGGTTAGCTCATCATTTTGTACCAGTGTTTAAAAAAAAAAAAAAAAATCAGAAGATTTGTTTACACATTGTATAAAGATATACATACATGCTGTATAAAGATATACATACATGCTGTATAAAGATATACATACATGTTGTATAAAGATAAACATACATGCTGTATAAAGATAAACATACATGCTGTATAAAGATAAACATACATGCTGTATAAAGATAAACATACATGCTGTATAAAGATATACATACATGCTGTATAAAGATATACATACATGTTGTATAAAGATAAACATACACATTGTATAAAGATATACATACATGCTGTATAAATATATACATACATTCTGTATAAAGATATACATACATGTTGTATAAAGATAAACATACATGCTGTATAAAGATAAACATACATGCTGTATAAAGATATACATACATGCTGTATAAAGATAAACATACATGTTGTATAAAGATAAACATACATGTTGTATAAAGATATACATACATGCTGTATAAAGATAAACATACATGCTGTATAAAGATAAACATACATGCTGTATAAAGATATACATACATGCTGTATAAAGATATACATACATGTTGTATAAAGATAAACATACATGTTGTATAAAGATATACATACATGCTGTATAAATATATACATACATGCTGTACAAAGATAAACGTACATGCTGTATAAAGATATACATACATGCTGTATAAAGATATACGTACATGTTGTATAAAGATATACATACATGTTGTATAAAGATATACATACATGCTGTATAAAGATATACGTACATGTTGTATAAAGATATACATACATGTTGTATAAAGATATACATACATGCCATGAGCTAAAGTGACCCTAATTGGTCTTGCCTGAGTGCACTTTGCTCTCGTCCCTCATTAACTTGAATACCCAGACTTATAGTTAAACAAACTTAGACTGAGTCAGATTAATTGAATGTTTTGGAGAGATCAACAACTATAAAGAAAAAAAAAGACGCCTCAAAGGAAAAACACAAGAGCCCAGGAAAAGAGGCAGTAGTAGATCTCAAACAACGGTTTGTCAGTAATAAAGGTGTCAACATGTGTGACTGTTTGTCTGCAGGACTTGTTTTTTAGTGCCCTCACTGCTTCCTCTCAGCGCTCTCAAAGGGCGGGTATATGGTAATGATTCCTTTATTGGATCCCCAGTGTGATTCTAATCCTCTGAATTGATAGACAAATGAATAGCATCCTGTCTGCGTTGCTCGTCTCATGTTGAACATAACTGGAGGGCCTCCACTCAAGCGGCAGCAGTCATTGTCTGCGGCTATCAAACACTCATTAGGCCAGACGCCAGTTGCTTGTCAACTTTTGACATTAGTCGCACAACATCCCGTCAGAGGGTTGACACTGAGTGACGTGCTGAAAGACAGCGTCTCCTTATGCTGCATGAGTGATGTTTTTGTTGATGTCTCAATTGCGCCCCCCCCATTGTGGAAGTACTTTCACCTTCATACATGCACTTCCTCGCTTTCTACTCACTCTTTTTGTTGGGGCTAGCCATTAGCCATATGGTGGCAAACAAGCACAACAATGTGCGCAACAAAACAGAGGCTCAGGAGGGAAGCGCTTGAATTTGAAAGGGTGTAACTCTGTGAACATGCCGTGGACGTGGCAGAGTAGGAGGGCTTTGGCTCGGCTGTCCCCTCGGTGTGTCGCTGCAGAGGGTCGGTAGGGGGTTTGTGGGGGGTTTGAGGGATTGGGGGCACATTGGCAATGTCAGAGTGTAGAGACGGACGAGGATTTGGAAGAGTCAAGTGCCACTGAAAGAGAACTTGTTGGTGGTCTGCAGAGTTGCAGCAGCTGCCCATGAAAACAAACGGAAGAAATAAGAGAGACAGAGAGAAAGAAGGGGTGGGTGGATTGGGGGGGCTGGGGTTGGGGGTCCGGTGGAAGGCGTGCGGGCTCCTCACTTGTGGGCTCCTCACTTTTTTTGTCTCCTAGCTTTAATCTGTTGGGAGAAAGAGTGAGGGAGAGAGGGAAAGCTTGGCTGTAGCCCATGGGTGCTCCAGACCTCCCCCACTTTACTCAGGCCAGCTAAACTAGAAGTTCAGCACCCCCCACCCCCTCCTTCTCAAAACACCACCTCCTCCTCCACCATCAGCCCTCCTTTCTCCCGCTAACTTGCTCTGTATTCAGCCTAGGTGCTGGAGTGACAACGAGCCATTCATTGTGGAGGTAGGGGGAAAGACTGTGGATCTCTCCTGTGTCTTTTTTTGGGGAGGTGGTGGGAGTTTGGAAGTGGGGGGTGGACAGCGGAGAAGAAGGAAGGAAGGAAGGAAGGAAAGATGGAGGGGGCGCGTATTCCTGAAATGGTGAAATACGGCTGAAAAAGAGGACAGAAAGAGAAAGTAAAAGAGTGAGAGGAGAGAGAGAGGGAGGGGTGAGTAAAAAGTAAGAGCACCGGAGTGAGGGAGGGAGGGATGGATGAAGGGAAGGCAGAGCTGGAATCACAGAAGGAAGGGAGGGGGGAGAGTTAGAGAGAGAGATAGGGGGAGAGAGAGTGGGCTACCATGCCGAATGAGCAAGAGAGGCGGAGAGGAAGCAGAGCTCCATCAGATGAAATGAGGTGAAAGTAATTCAGGCATTAATCAAGCCAGGGCAAAAGGGAGGGTATACTGTGTTTTCTCCCCCCTCTTTCGCTGCGGAACTGAAAGGCAAGGTGTGAATGAAGGAGCCTACAGTGGCCAGCAGAGAAGCACCACTGGGTCACAGCGTCAAACCATGTCCGATTCGAACACCATTGCTGCTTCCACCGCAGACCAGGTCAGTTCATGCTGTCATTTTTTCTTTTTTTTTTTTTTTTTTTCTTTTTTGGAGGGGGGCTGGGGGGGGGTGCAGTGTGCTGCTGGTGTGTTTGGTCTTATCACCTGCACCTTCACACCGGCTGAACAAAACAGCAGCATCTTGTTGGAAGAGTTGGAGAGGAGAGTTGCAAGAAAAAGAAACGTGCATGTGTCCCAGGTTCCGGTGCGATGTATACTATCTTTAGATGGTGATTCGGAAGTACTTAGAGGAAGTTTCTAGGAGCAACTGTGTGTGTTTCTTGGACTATCAAAGCAACGATTGTTTTGCCCGGAGCTGCCTGGACAACGGTACAGGGTCCTGAAAGAATTGAATTCATCAAGACGAGCTATTGTCTACGCCGCCTTATTTTTCGGTGATCATTCAGGGGGTCTGTGACGACTCAATACCCCCCGCACCACGTGAGGAGGGGGACGCAGCTCTTTAAAAACCAGACCACGTGTGGCGGCCCTGAAAAGTTTTTATAAGTAATTGCAGTGGGAAGTCCGGGCAGCACTGTGAGAGATGGGGTTGGTAAGGAAGTGGGCCGGTCCGCCGTGTGTGTGAAAGAGAGTGACAGAGTGGAAAAGCAGAAGTGTCCAGAAAAGGCTGATATTTATGCCCCCTCCCCACTCCAGCCCCCCGCCTCCTCCAACGAGCAGCTTTAATCGCACACTTTGGCACATACATCCCTCGCTCTGCTTTTTTACCTCAACTGTTGACTGACTTTGAAACACTTTGAAACAATTAAATCCTCTGATCTGTTCAAGATAAGATATACTGTTATTTCCAATATGGCAGGTAAAGACAAAAAGTGTGTGTGTGTCTTTGTTTATGTGTGTGTGTGTGCATCCGACCTTGCTGCCGGCTTATGTTGTTAGCCAAGTCCTTGTCTCCTGTTTCCGATTGCTACTGTCAAGGCTGAGTCAGCTCGCTATAGTTCTGTAGGCAAAACACACACACACACACACACACACACACACACACACACACACACACACACACACACACACACACACACACATATAAAGAAGCATATGCACACAACACACACAGCAACACAACAGCTGCTCCAAACGCAAAATTTGGGGATGGGTTGTGGGTGGAAGGTTGAAGATATTTAGAGGTTTGTTGTGTGTGTGTGTATGTGTCAGCACTAGAAACACAGGTGTTCTGTGTGTGTCTGTGTTTGTGTGTGGGTTGATGTGGCAGGACCACACACATTCCTTTTTTGTGTGTGTGTGTGTAGAGAGAGAGAGAACAATCCCCAAAGCATCATCTTCAACAGACAGCTCTGTCCACATGCTAATCCTCAGATTCTGGTCTGTTTAGATTTGTTAACAAACGCACAACGTGTTCATCCAAAGCTTTGACTGACAGGACTGTGTGGAGGCATAATTACAGACTGTGGCTGCATGAGGGTGCAAATTTTGTCCTTAATTATTGTCTACAATCAAAGAAATCTCTGATGAATTTTAATGTAATCCGCTCCTCACACGCAGCGCAGCAGCGACAAACTGAACATGTTCTTTTGTAGACGTTTTTTCATAATTATAACTGAATGTCGTAGGATTTGATGGTTGTTGACAGCAGCGTGTCAGCAGGCGTTCTGGTAAACTTTACTGAAATGTGTTCTCTACCTTTTCCCAGCAGTCTTCTGGAGGAGTGTTTTATTCTAAATGTCAAAACTGAGACATTACTCTGCAGTAAAACATCACCCAGGGTGTTTAACCCCCCCTTAATATCCCCCAGAAGTCACTTAGTAGAAGAGAAAAAAAAAAGAGAGTTTCTACAGAATTTTTTTATCACCTTTAAGATACTATGTGCAAAGTTGAACCCAGACGTGTTAAATGGCAGTCAGGAGGGTGATTTATTTGTTCATGCGTCATTTCTTTTACAACTTTAAGTCATTGAAGAGACAAAAATGCAGATTAATTGTCTTTGCTCTCAGCGAGGAAGTGTTTTATAAAACAACACTCCACTAATAAGAGTGTTTTCCTCAGTTAATTAATAAAAAAAATATTCAATTATTATTTTTATATGTGCACGTATAATTAACAGTATTTAGCATGCCAATAAATTACTCTAAAAGCACAGTTTAATGTCATTTAAAAACATCACATCATCAAAATCATTGTTTTATGATTTGAGTTCTAAAGAACTCTGATAACAGCGCTAAAAATAAAAAAACACATGTATGTTATAGTTTTATTTCTCAGCTGAGTTTTATGGATGTTAAAGCGCTCAAATTTGCCCGGCAGGAGAACCTCTTTTCACTTTGGTGAAACTGCTTCGTTATGATGAGGCAGAGCCTGACACATGGATGCATGGATTTTTCTTTCTCTCTCTTTTTTTTTTTTAACAACAAATTACAGTATAAAGTGACAGTGAATTTTTTTTTTTTCCCTCTTTGAAGCGCACAAACATACTTTCAGTGTATCGTACTGGTTCCCAAAGTGGGCGTCACTGAACGCTTATTAGGGGTTGCAAAATGCCTTCCAAAATCAAAAAGTATTTACAGTTGAATATTTAATTAATTATCATAAAAATATAAACAAAAAAGGGAGTTAAGATAAAAAAAAAAGAAGAAAAAAAAAAAGTTTGATCTGTTTTCCACGTTTCTTTGTTGTTACAGGACCTGGCGGTGCAATATGTGCGCATATTTTACCTGATGTATTTACTGATCAGCTAAGTGAAGTGTATTGAGTTGTGTGTTTTTTCCTTTGATTATGTCTGGTCTGGATTGGTCTGTTAGTGAACTCCCACAGCAGGGGGTCCCCAGCAATGCTTTTTTGTGGCTCACTCGCTGAAAAGTTTGAGGACCCCTTGTCTATCACATCTAACTCTCCCACAAACATCGTTGTGATCTAAAACTCTTTCCAGACACTTCTTTTTGAAAACTACCCGACCGAACTGAAGAAAAACCTCTCTCCAGTCTCAGCCCTGCTCCTTCATTTCCTCTGTCATTACATGGGTCACATCTCTGTGCTCAGCGGTAGATTGACCTCACCGTGTCGGGACAATAGTCTGAGGTCATGTGTGATTTAAAGGCATGCTTCACTAATAATTGGAGTAATAAGAAGTTCAGATGGGTCTGCTAATTGCAAAGTGAGTGCTGGTTATTAGCTCTGACATGGTTTTACTTTAAGAAGAGATCAGGTCACATCAGATTGTCTCATCCGGTCTAGAGATGCTGTCATTGCTTTGACTCCTTGTGGTTTTAAAGTATTCAGTATTTCCATCTCCATGTACGATTAAAAAAAAAAGCGCCAGGCTTCATAGTGAACATTTATGTAATTTTTGAATCTTGAATAGCTGTATGTCTTGAACAGAATGACCCAAATTATTGCTTTGTATATAAGCAGATTTTCAGGATCACAGAGTGCCGTGCCAAGGAGCTAATGAGACCTGTTGTGCAAAAAAAGTACAAATTCTTCCGCTGTAGAGGCATTCATCCAACACCTACCTTTTCCCTTTCCGCCTTCTTTAAGAGCTAATGTAGACGTATTTAGCCTGTCTGCCCTGCAGGCTGTCACAGTTTAAGTATCCCTTTAGCATGGTGATGCTATGTTCTCCTAAAATACCCCTCATTAGTCTAAACATGACGAACGGAGCGTGTGCTGTTTCATGATACCAGGGAAGTGATTGAGAAGGTGTTTTTAAATTAAAGTGACACCAAAACAACCAAAGATGACATGAACGATTTTATGGCTGCTAAAAACAATTTAGTACTTTTCATCTAATATAGGAACCCAGCAGGGGAACACACACACACACACACACCCAGGTGCAGGTGTTGCAGTTTGTGGAGCGGAAGTGCAAAGTAGTTGTGTTTACTTACTGCACCACGGCTTAGCAAGCAGGAGAACAGACACATGTGGAAGAGAGAGACAGAAATAGATACAGAGAAGAAACGTGTGTGTGTGTGTGTGTGTGTGTGTGTGTGTGTGTGTGTGTGTGTGTGTGTGTGTGTGTGTGTGTGTGTGTGTGTGTGTATTTCTCTTGACCGTCTTCCCATGTTGGCTCTAACAATCCGTCTCTCTCTGACTTCACTAAGTCAAGCTTGCGGGCTCACAGCTGCCTTGCAGAAGCTCTCTGTAACATAATACATCACAGCAAACCCACTTCACGTGCGTGGCTGGATGGAGAAAGAATCACAAGGTTGACTGATGAGTGACACGATTTAATGAAGGATGACAGCCAGCCATGGAAGTAGACAAGCGCTAACCAGCTGAGCAGTTTGCTGAGAAGAGAACGGTAACTGAGCGGAGGACTGATTGAGTAACGCACCTCCTGCGTGGGGAAGCACCGATCTGATTCTGGTATCGGGAATCGACCGGATTGAGCTTCACTAAAAGTTGTGTAATACAGTTTGTACTGGAATGTTCCCTCTGATGCATTTTCCTTGTTTTTTTTTGATGCATGACCAGTCGACAGGGTATAAAAGTTTACAGAAGCATTGTTTTTACCAAACTGCTGGTAAACATTTAAACACTTAATAGTTTAAATAATTTAACTTCAGTAATTCATTATCTACTCATTTTTTGCCTTTTACCCAAAACATTACTAGTTTTGTCCCACAGTAGGGCATGCATGTTGTTTTTTTAATACCGGTATCGGATCGGGAACGGTATCTGTCGATACCCAAAGCCCAGATATTGTATCAAGACCAGAAAAGTTGGATTGTGCATCTCTTCTCCTGCATGCATCAACAAGAGAGGAGATCATCAGTGTGCTAAAATCTGATTGACCTGCATGAAGCATTTCATTGTCCTCAGGAATAAGGTTTTAATGTTTTTTGAGCAGACACATTCAGACAATAAATAACCAATTCCTCCAGATGACTCAATAGTATGGTAGGTTTCTGTGATGGACAGTGGTTTTAATCTAATGTGACATCATGTCTTTTAGTCAGTTTGGTGTAGCGTAGCACTCAGGATACGTCATCCATGTGTCTTAGGCCCAGTTTATACGACAACACTTCACAGCGTTTCGCCCGAAAACGCAAAAAACGCGGAGAAAAAAATGTGTTTATACGGAAACACTGAGGGACTGAAAACGCTGTAGTATGTAGATGGTGATATAACTGTGGTCTTTTGGTAGTCTGCCACCGAAGAAAAGGCGGGCTGATCGCCTGGTGTAAATATTAGTAGGCTTATAGTAATAGTCTTATCTGAGTGCAGAAGTGGAGCAACAGATGAATGTTTTGTTGAAAGACAGTCAGCAGATTCAGCAGCACAAGCATAACCCAGTAAGTCCACCATTTAACCGTTGTTGTTGTCCGGTTCGCAAAAGTTCCCACAACGAAAGTGGAATGTGCACGCGCAAAACGGAGCATGACGTCAGCGTTTTCACTGAAAACGCCGGCTTGCTGTTGATACGGCAACGGAGGCTGCAGCGTTTCAGTAAAAATCCACTCTGGAGGGAAGGGCGTTTTAAAAAGTTGCATTTTACGTCGGCCGAAACAGCGTTTCCGTATAAACGAGAGGTTGAAACGCAAAGTTTATATGAACTTTCTTTTTGACATGTTAAGCTATTTTCTTACTAAGAGCTTCAGAAAATCAGTAAGCTAGAAAGCGAGTTAGCCTACCTGAGTGTAAAGAGTGGATATATTGAAGCTTCTAATGCCCCCATGGAGGCCAAAACACACAAAATGCTGGTTAAAACATGATAAAATGCCCTCTTGGAGGCAAAAACATGTGCTAAAGTGCCCTTGAAAACACACTAAACTTAGTGCACTCTTCAGTGGTGAAAATGTGCCGTATGTGCCTTTTTTTCTCTCCTACATGTCCGTTCACACTACTGCACTAGATACAAATACAACAACAAAAACTTAAAAACATCTTCCAAAGCTCACCTCATGACTGATGAGAGGGTTACCACAGCCAGTGTTTTCCTGCTTCCTCAAGCAAAGCAAAGCTAAAAAGATGCTATCTGCTAACTTTTAACTTACGGTGAATACTTTGTGTGCGCTTTTTCCTTTTTAAAAAAAAATAAAAAAAATCTGTTTACTCTTTATCAGAGGACCAAACATGAGATCGTTCTGCTGTTTACTTTTTGTTACAGTGAGTTTCAGTAACAGCCCAGTCTCAACCTACCAATTTATAAACAATACCAAACACAATCTCTGCTTGGTATTCAGAGTAAAACACAACGACTGAATCATAGTGTTTCATGTTTAATCTGAAGGTGGTAAATGTTCAGCAGCAGATTGTTGTGCTGCAGTTATTCCACAGAAGAAAAGAGAGGAGTCAGCCCCTAGAATCATACCTAAGCGATTGATTATGGGACTTGTGGTCTGCAGGGTTCTGAACATATTTTGAGGGGGCACATTAAGGCTTTGGTGGAAGTATGTTATGGTGAAGATCCAATGCTAAAGTATAAACTAGGCTTGGGATAATTAATAAATGAAACAAACTTCTTCTTTGATGGAACGATGTTTACCACAGTCTCTTTAGGTGTGTTTCAGCTCTAAGGTTTTCAAAAGCAAATCTCCTTCTTACTTATATCACTCTGAGGAGAGAGTGTGGTGGCATACCCATCAACACAAGGGGCTAAAACGGAAGGTTTCAGACAGCTGCTGAGGGCCAGAGGGAACAACAGACTGACTGAGAGTTAAAGAGGTCAGACCTTGATGTGGTACAATGATTAGTGATTAATTGAAGCTTATATTACAGAAAGATTTGTATCTTATCACATCTATTGGGATAATTTTGTTTCATTCCTGTTTGGCTTGAAAGTAAACATGAAGATGCCAGGATTGATGGAGCAGTCAAAACATCTGTATATGAATAAAACCAATATAACAAAATAGGTTAGTCAACACCGCGCCCTATTTCACAACACTGAGCAGAAACAGCTACAACTGCTCATTCATTCCCACTCAAAGAACCACCTGGATAGGCATGGTTTATGCAATTGTTGTGGAAAATATTCCCGTTACTGGTGAAGAATACAATACAGACTTCAGCCTGCTGACAAGGCTTCTGTTTTCTTTGCAAAAAAAAGGTCAGTCAACATGCGAGCAGTCAGAATGAAGAACGACCCTGAAAGATGGGGGGACTTAAACATTCACACTTATGGAAGCACCACCTAAGGTATGCCTCACACCTCTCTGTCTGCCGCAGGAAGCTACACCAGGACAGGGCTCTGTCTCTGGGCTGGAGGTGTGAAACTTTGAAATGCAAAGGACCTGGTATCTTCAGCCCCATATCCACCAAGCGGTTTCGTTTGGTTTGTCTTGGTATGGCACACACTTTGTGGTGTTTCTGTTGACTAAAAATTGGACAGGTCCCTAAATAACTGAACTATACCATTCCACTTTTTGGTACACTTCTGTTGGGGTGCCAGACATACCGATCCAAACCCAGAAAGTGGCGCTAGAAACACTGCAGTCCATTGATTGGTCGCTTCCTGTGTGACAGCAATTTTAATTTAGTTTGATAGTTTTAGTAGTTTGAAAACTACTGCAACATATACCCAAAACTCAAGAAGCATTCAGCTCATTGCAACAAACAAAATTTGACTGCAAAAAAAACCTTGTTAATTTAAACATAGATCACTTCAAAATTAACAAAAATTATCCCCAAATGAAATAAGACAGTCTTTGCTTTCACCCTTAATATCCAACAATTTTTCATCCTTTAAACGTCCCCGTTTGGTTTAAGTCCGTTGGCTGTATGCACTCCGTTGATCTCATGTCCAATAACCCTCAGTCCCAGAAGGAAGAAAAACAAAAACAAAAATAATCCAATTCTCCACCGCCAATTAATTGAACAAAAAATTAGCCAGCCAAAGTTAAAGGTCTTACCCTGAGTTACATCCTCAGACCTGAAAATATGTTTTTTTCACTGGCGAGTCTGGGAAATGCACTCCAGTGCAAGGAAGATCCAGCCTGCTGATGGGAGTAAATCACAGACAGCTTTATCTTTAAACACTTCAGTTTCCTTTGTACCTTACAATTTCCTTTAAACTCACTTTGTCCTTTATCGCTGCAGACAAAGTCTGACAGTTCATTGATGAAGGATTGATACCAATGACTTTTCCCTTTTGATTTGACCTCCAATGTTTCATTTTTCTTTCATTTCTTTTGACACTTCTTTTGTAATGTGGCGCTGTCATACCGTCACGCTATTAAATGGATACTACCAATCTGACCTGTACCGCACTGTACTGATCAATACTGGACCGCTAGTGAGGAAACAGGAGGCGGGGCATCTCAAGTAGTCAAAGGCAAAGACATTGAAATTACAATTACACAATGTCCAGGGTGCGGTCACACTGGCCATCCCAACTGTGCCATAAACAAGCACAATGACCCCCCGCAGTGCCATTCCACTGCTGGCCAGTACAAACATGGTCACACTACTCCAATATGCATGAAGTGTACCGTGCCACACCTCTCTGAAGCATGCCGAAGAGGAGAAGTGAACTGTGCCTCAGCACAGTATACTTGCGGTCACACTGGCTGAACGAACTCGACATTTGGGTTGAAGAGTGCTTGAGCACAGTACGAATGGCCAGTGTGACCGCGCTGTAAAGAGAGGCGATCCTCCTGTGAAATAAAAAGCAGCCCTAAGGTTTAGAAGTGTGGAATAAACCGGGGAAATGAAAGTATGCCTAATCCTTACAGAAGAGTTGGCAACATGTAATCAGAGGTTGAAAGTAAAATGTGCATGTCAGAAGGTGACATAGTGGTCAGGAGCTAAAATTACCTTCCTCGGGCAAAAACAACCTACTGAAGAATGTTGGGGTCGAGACAGGCTGACCTGCTCGAGGCCTTCAGACACACAGGGCAACTTTTTCCAACTTGAAACCTCGGGCCACCAGGATTGACATGAGTAGAAGTTCCATTAAGTAGACCAGTATGAGCAGGTATCACCCTGTCTGCATTCCAAAAAAAACTGTGGATGGATGCAGGACAGAAACCAAAACCAGACTTGGTTAGTTTACTTTCCAGGTGACTGATTTGGTTTCTGAAAATTAGCCATGGTTGTATTTGCACACAAATAATCACGATGCTGTTGCTTTCAAAGTCCCTGACCTTTGAGTGTACCATGCAATGGTGTAGTTATCCATTTATTTGAGTTCCTGGAACTCTTTATTATGAGCCAGAACTAACTGGAGTAGGGTGCTCAGACCTGCCTTCCTCTGGGAAATGGCAGTAAGCCATGTCAAACTCAGGCTGGTGAGTTACTGGAAGCAGCAATGCTGTTCTTAAATAATGAGAATCATCCTTAAGGGTGAGTTTAGGTTGTGTTAATTCTCAGGGGAATAATTGACACAACATATTGTATATGAAACAGGCAAAACTGCACCCAGAGAAAAAGCATGAGGCTGTAGGAAAGCAGACCCGTGTTGAATCTGCAAATGGCAAAAACACACTAACAAATTGTCCTTCCCTGAACGTGACTCTCTTAAATACAAAGTAAAGGTATATTTTGGAAATAATGTGTGCTTATCCAGGGTTATGAATATTTATGAACATAAGTGTTGCATTTTCTTCACTTAACAGCCTCTTTGTTTGAAAGGGCATATTCATTTAAAAGCCTCCCTTGTTACAAACAAGTTTTCTCTGCAAAGTAACAGAAAATTGTCTTCACTAACTGGCTGACTTACTGACCTACTCTTCATTGTTAAAATGCACATATTCATTTGTTTGCTTTTAAGCATCTCCGCTGTGTGAGGCCTGTTTGTTAGTCGCGGATTGTGTGGGAGATGCTTATGTTCCAACACGACACATTCACTGAGTCAGCCCACGTTCAGGAGACTGACTGACTTAATATTTGTCCTTTTTTAACAGATATTTTAAAATACATACTGTTATATTTCTTTAACTTTCACACTCCGGCTGATTAACACTTATTAACAGTATGACCAAATAAAGCCTCCATTGCATGTGCTCGTAAATGAATGGAACCTTTACACTGAGGGCTTTTTCATTGAGCTTTATTCACTAAGTGAGTGTAGCCAAAATTTCTGTCATTGGCAACAAGAGAAAAGTGAAGGAGCTGGTTGGCCTAAGCTGGTAAACTCTGTGTAAATGTAGGGTGTTGTCTGACTGTGGCGAATATTTGTCTAAAATGTGAAAGAATGCTGTTTCTTATTAACCTGGTTCACACCTGGCCGCATACCTGTCAACACTCAGTTGATTTTTATAGGAGTCTCCTGCTTTTTTAACTCTTCTTTCACTGAGCTCTCGGTTTGTAATTTATCCAGATCCCAAAACCACCGGCGGAACGGGATTTACAAGCCATTTGTCTGATCCAAAACCAGAAAAAAACAGCATTATCATCAGATTTTCAAGTTTCTGAGGGGAACCTGAATGTATTTCAAGAGATGTCAGCAACATGAGTAAACAGAGCAAACACAGACGGGAGAATTTAATCAACGTTGATTTGATTCTCATCGTCAATGAAAATCATTTGCAGAACCGCTGAATTCTGTAAATAATAATAATAATAATAATAATAATAATAATAATAATAATAATAATAATAACAATAATAAAGGCCCTTATGCACGTCCAGCCGTAAGCAGTGAAAGCAGACTGACTTTAAAACAGACTTTAAAAATAAAATGGTTTTAGCTGTGTGCATGATTCAGGTTAACACCCCAACAGAACATTAAATTTAATGGTGGTAGACCCCCCCTGATTCAGGCGCTAATGGTAGGATTACTGCAGCTGTTAGGCTTTTTTAAAGATGGTGGACGTTGTGCTCATGTGTTAAGACTAAATGTGTGAAGAGAAAGGATATTTAGGGATCAAATGAATCCTTTGGAAAAGTATGATGATGTCAAGATCTACAGCAAATTTAGATTTAGTAGACACAACATTCATTAGTTTCATCACTTCTATTTATGTGGAGTACACTAATGTGTAATCACAATTTGTTGGATGATGTTTTCCAGGAAGTTCCTGCGTGCAGCTAATGCTAGGGCCAAATGGGCTGTTCCAAAACTGTACAGTGTGAGTAATGCACATGAGTCCAGATCTTAATTTTCTCATTCATTGAGGTTACTTTGTGGAGATCAGCAGTCTCTCACCTGCTCCGCTGCTGGTGTCTGGATTGCAGGACACAGGATGTTGCTCCACTGTTCTTTGTCAGAGCTGGTTGAAGTTCAGTAATTCCTCAGGCTGTTGTCACATCTCTGCTGAATATCTTTCATTATTTCCTTTCCTACTTTAAAAACCACCTGAAGTGGACACATATCTGCCACAGTGTCAACAGGAAGAGGGGAACATGTGCTGGGACTCTTTCCCAAGGATGATTTGGTATAACCTGCTTTTGTAACTCATTAGAGGCGTCATTTTTGTTCTTTTCATGAACAGTCAGAAACTCCTGACAGAGGCTTCAAGCCACAATCTTCTGTAGCTCATGGGCCAGTTCGGTCCTAGTTTTGGGGGATACAGAGGGGAAAATTGAAAAACCATTGATGGTGAACATTAATTATTTTATCTGTATGTGGGGATAAATACATTAGGCACTAAAGCGTGTAAACATAACGTGTCAAAAGGTTGTTTATCAGCCTGAAACATAAAATAATAACATTTCTTCAGTACCAGGTGTGAACAATACCTAACACAAACATCTGCTCTAACAGTACACCATTAAAACAGTCTTAGTGCAAGAACCACAGGATCCTCACTTTGATTTTTCTCTCCTTATTTAGATCATATGAGAAAACTAATGTAAATATTTAAACCAGACGATTCTTTTACATGGCTTTTAACATCGTGTAGATTCGTTATTATTGGAATCACTAAGTTTGTGTTTCACTAAGCTACCATTTGGTTGAATGTGTCAATGCAGTGAGGTTTGTCCTCCAACATGTATGAACCTAATGATGAATAGCTTTCCTCAAAGGCACGTGTGCTCTTAAAGGACCAACCATGGGCTTAAACGCTACAGTGTTCCTTCAAAGGTTTCCAAAGATGTCTCCTGGTTTTGTGTACCTAGGATATGAAGCATTTATTTAAAAATTAACATTAAATAAAGACGAATCACAATAACTTTAAATTAACTCTTAAAATGGAGAATGATTTTATTAGCCTGTATGAGCTTTGGTAGTCTGAGATGTTGGCAGGACTATCTTTGCACTCTTTGTTTTTTCAATGAGAATGAAATAAAACACTTCATGAAATAATATTCTGTACCTTACTGCAAAACTAAGGATAAAACAAAATGAGAGGACACAAATTAAAATATTAATATTCTATTAATTTATTTCCTCTGTATGATTTTAATTGTGTAAGGATTTAAATAGAACATTGCCACATAAAGTATCACAGACCGATGTTCAGAGCAGAACTTGCTGTTCCTGAATCGAAGCATTATTTGTTGTCATAACAATCAACCTTTGACAGTGTTTCAGATCTCTTTTATTCCCCTGACCTGCACACATTTACAGTGCAGTGATGCAACTTTTATGAAAGAAGTGGAAGTTTAAGCAAAACTGAGAATGGAGGTGAGGAGAAAGGGCTGATGAGGCTTATTCATCAGCTTTGTCATGGATTTGCAGGAAGCAAGAAGCAGGGGAGAAAAGAGCTGATGATGAGGCTCGTTGTGGAAGCATGCTCCCCCTGTTAGCAGGAAAAACACGCAGGGGGGTGGGGGTTGGTTGGGGGGTTTATACTGCTTGTGGAGGCTGCACGTGTGCCATGTGTGCCTGTGTGTTTGTACAGTCTTGTTGAAGCAGCATACTTGCGAGGAGGACTGAGGGCAAATCCGCAAAGATGATGCTTGTTAATGCTGCCTCAGGTGAAGAAGGCTGAAACAATGAGGACAACGAAGACGGGCGGGGAATGATGGACAGAGGAGGCTGATGTGTGTTTTTTTATTATGCTGCAAAGTAAATCCGACAAAATTGGTCCTGAAGTGCAGTTTCACTTGAGTGTCCTAAAAGTAGGAAGAAAGAAACTCATGGCTGCCTCGAGTTCAGAAAAATATCCATAAAGAAGGACTTTTCTGCAGCAGTCGTCAGAGACTAAAACAAAATGATTCTTTTTACTCATTCAGTCTCCTCCTTGTTTTTCTGATCCTTAAAATCTCAAAGTCCCCCAACTGGGGGACTTTGAGATTTAAAGGATTCAAAGGTTAATCTGCAACAAAAGGTGTAAAAAAAAAAATACTTGAGTTATTACTGTGAATTAGTGACATAAATACCAATACTGACACCTCTGAACAAATGTAACAAGTGTTCCCTGTAGTAATAATTATAAAAATAATAATAATAATTTATTTGTAGAGCACTTTTCAAAAACCAAATTACAAGTGCAAAGGGCAGCAAAATAAAACAGGCAGATCATAAAAACACGCAAGGAATAAAGACCATAAATTCTCCCAGAAGAAGTAAGGGAATAAAAAATATTCCAGAATATATTTATTAAGATGGTTCAGATAAAAGCAGAAAAGGCTCTGCGATAAAAGTATGTTTTAAGGAGAGCTTACTGACTTGGCAGACCTGAACTCTCCTGGTGTTAGACACCAGAATGATTCAAACAGACCTTGAAGAAGCAGAGATACACTCTTCTCTATTTGGGTATGTCATTTTTCTAGCAGAGAACCGAAGAAGGGGCCAGGGCTTAAAGAGTTAACGCAATGAAATCTAATTACAGCCAGAAATACACACATTTTCAATAATTTGTGATCCAAATTCAACAACATCTCAATAGAAGAGGTGTAACAGCACACAAAATTTTGCTTTGGTACTGTTCTCGGTTTTGAAGCTTTGGTTCGGTACATTTTCAGTAAAGCAAGGGACACAAATCCAACATTTCATTTTCTGGTCTATTTCTGTTTTTTCCTCTAAAGTGCAGCATCAACAGGTTTCTTTTAGATACTTTAAAAAGAATTATACTTTTTTTTTAGAATAAAAGATTTTATGTTTATAACATGTTTATATGTTTGTCAACCAATTAGACCAGCAGTGAAGCCGATGACCGTTGAATAATGTCAGCCCACTACGCTTGTCTTGTCAACTTGTCTTTGTCCACTGTTGTGCTTAGAGCTGCAACAATTAATGGAATAATCAATTATTAATAAATAACTAAATTAATCATCAACTGTTTTGATAAGTGATTAATCGGTTAAAGTAATTATTGAAGGAGAAGTCCAGATTCTGTGATTTTCTGGTTTCTTTGCTCCTCTTTAACAGTCCTTAAAATCTTTGTTTTTTGGACAAAACAAGACATTTGATGATGACATTTTGGACTCTGAAACACGCTGACATTTTTAAAAAACATTTTCTGACATTTTATGGACCAAAAAACTACTCAATTAATCAAGAGAATAACTGATAGATTAATCGATTATGAAAATAATCGTTAGTTGCTGCTGGAGCTGTGTTTCACTGGGGAACCAAAATGTTCCCATACAGGAAATCTAAAGATAGCTAGAGCTGCTGATTTGTTTGTCTGCCGTGGCGCTCGCTGTTTGTTGCATGTTACCACTTTGCAGACCGTGTGGGAACACATATTAAATAAATTTTGTTCCGCCTGCCGACCGGACCGAAGGCCCTGTACCCAAAGAGTATGTTTGCTCTCACACTCCTACTCAATAGTAATCACTTAATTGAAAAGCATTTTAATTGTGACAACTGCAAATTGTTTTCTCGCCTTGAGACCAGGAGGTTAGTCAAAATTAAAGGTGACTACAAGCATTTTCTAATGACACAAATACCTGAATTGAGGCCATCAGTGCAACCCACGACACCATCCAGTTAAGGACATCAGCCATTGAATCGACCCCTTGAACGGTTGCAGGTAAACAAACATGTGACATTACTTTCAGCAAGTCTTCCCTTTATGGAAGACAGCTTCATGACTGCAACCGAGAAACCATCAGAATACATTTTTTTTCTGGCTGGAAGCGGAGGAGAATAATCTGGTTAAAGGTTTTGTGAAGAAAGACGTTGTATGACATCATCTCCGTCTCATCTGAGCAGTTTCTTTCAGCTCTACTGACATAAAAAAAAAAACATAAAAACATTTTGAATTCCTCCACAGCTGATGTCGTGAAAATATTGCAGCTTGAACTCAGTGTTCACACATCATTGGCTCGTGCTACTGGCCATATTGGATGTTACCTCTTTGTCTACGCTCTTGCACCCACTGAAACATATGTGCATGTGTGTTTTCTGTGTGTGTGTGTGTGTGGTTGAGTTGGAGTGTGTTCGGGTGGAGGCAGAGGGATGCAGGTGAACAGCTTGCGAGGGCCAACAGTTCCGCAGGCCAGTCTCGCGCATCACTTGACAGCCATACCCAATGAAGGCCTACGCACAAATGAACTTGTTAAGCAAATGAGTGAACAAGCGAGGGAGGGAGCGGTGGAGCGGTGGAGGGGTGGAGGGCTGAGGATGGTGCACACGGCTGCAGCAGCTCTGGCTCTGAACCTGCCTGCCTGTCTGCATCCATCATCCATCTCTCCTCCTCATCTCTGTAACTCTCTCTTTCTTTATCCACTTCCCTGTCGCTCTGTTTCTCTGTCAGAGAGCCCTCAGTAACCATCTCTATTTCAGTCTGTCTCTTCCCATCTCCCTCGTTTACTGTCCCATTGTTTTATTGGAGAAAGGCCTATTTCTGAATTACAGTGGGAGATTATCTTCACCGTGACAGGGAGCTGTCATCCTGTGCTCGAAGACAATAGACAGTAAGAGAGAGAGAGAGTGTCAAAACAGATTGAGCCTCTACGTAGAGTTGAAGTGGTTACCAAACCGTAATAATAGATCCTGGATGATGCTGACATACTGAAACAGGAGTGAAAATCCTGCGGTTATCGCTCTTGAATTGATTATAAGAGCTGCATGTAAAAATCAGAGTGGAGCCGCTTGATAAAAATAATTTACTTTTTTTTCCGTCGACAGTCTAATCTCTTCTTAACTCTCCTTCCTGATGTATTTTACTGTTCCTGAAAAACAACAGAAGAACGGCAGCTGTCAATCATTGTTAAACAAGACGTAAAACCCTGCTTTTAACGTCTAATAAATGAATAAGAAACATTTTAGAAAAAAAGAGGACATAAACACAATGGAGCCAGATAATATCTAAATATCTCCACAGCATATGGATGAGAGAAACATTTCTATGAGGTGTAATAATTTTTTAAAGTTTGACCACAGCCCATCTAGAATGAATAGAGCGATGGAGTTTTTGACTTGTACTGTAGCCAGCCACCAGGGGGAGCAGTTTTTGTGGTGACCTCACTGTAAGCCGAGTGAGATGACTTCCATTTTTTTTTTTTTTCACAGTCTTTGGTTATCATATAACTCTGTTTTATATGCTGTAACGATGCACATGTCACAACCTAAATAACTCTCATTTTCATCACCGTTTCAAGGTTTAAATCCATATATAAAGTCAGCTCAAGCAGAGGGGCCCCCTGTCACTCTGTGTGGTTTATATTTATTTTTAACTTCATCCTGATCAGTTTGTGGAGTCTGTAATGGTGATTGCTGCTGTGCTCGCACTGTGAATTCCCTTGCAAAAGTTACAAACCAGCTGATCGTTCGCTGGTCCAGAGGAATAGCGATCATATTTCTGCTCTCTTTGGGACAAGAGTTGTCGTTTGGTCATCTTTCCCCTCATTAATTAAAATCTTAAAGAGGAGTTTCCTTCAACCTTTACGCCTGTTAGCTTTCATACCATGCTTTTACTTTGTGCCTCTGTGCAGGGGCGTGTCCAAACTTTCAGATTTGGTTGGCTCAATGAGGGCAGTGACAAAGGTACTACTACTTTAACAACTTTGCGTAAGCCATGATTGTATAGCTATTATATTCCAGTGCATGATTTTTGTACAAAAATATTTTATACTTAAATATGCATCAGCCAGTCTAAGAAACTTAAGTCGTTTTAAAGCCAAGATAAAAAAAATAAACCTTTAAATTACACCAAAGACGGGCAACCCCCCTCCAAGCTGTAAATTTAGAGAAAACACTGATGTTGCATAAAACAAAGCCAAAGAGGAGCTGCCATTCACCAAATTTAAATCAAGACTTCTTTTCCTGGAGAAAAATAGATTAAACATCAATTCAGTTCAATGGGGCACTTTAATTTGGATTTTTTTTTTTATTGTCCCTCATGTTTTTATTTGAAATGTTCAATTTCAATTACATTAAGCACTTTAAACACCTCATTTTTTATATATATAATTGTGATTTAAACATAGATAAGTATTTCTTTACACCTTATTCTTCTTTAAAAATCCTTCTCATAATATGAAAGTTATGGAGAGCAGTAAAAAAGTGACCTTATAGCATTAAAGGAGACTCAATGAATGACACCAATGCAACCGATGCAAAATGTTAGTCTGGAGTCCCGGTTTAAGACATTAACTGCACCCCCATCCTTTTGCCTCAGCCGCACCCAATTTTGGTGGCCTTTCTTGGCCTTCTTCGACCCCACCCCCCTCCTTTCTTTCCCCACAAAGACATCCACACAGTGAGCCCATCTCCTCCCCCGGGGAAGGCATTTGAGGATTCCAGCGTGGTAAGTTTTGTGCTATAAGTACCGCAAAGGTGAGAGGTTGGTCAGTCATTGGGCTGTCGGGACTATTTGAGAGGCTGATGCTGCTCTTGCATCCAGTTCCTCACCATGGAGAATTGTGTCAAGGTAAGAAGCTGATGACTGAAGGCATGAGGCAGGCTCAGGTGTGGCAATGAGTGTAGTTTATACTGATCCTACAGCTGGTTGTTTAATCTAAGCATGCTAGATTTTTAACGCTCTTTCAGTGTTGGAGAACTGAGACACACTCTTAATTCCTGGACTCTCTTGTTGTTTTTCTGGTAAAAGCTGAAAATAAGAACAAAATCTCTCCAGATTTCAGTTTGAGTGAGTAAGTCTTGTTTTGCATTCTCAACAAACTGACCCTAACTGTTAACCTGAATGACCTGCAGGTCTGTTTGGACAACACTTTGGCTCCACCAGTGTTTTTGATGCTACCTTATCAGTTCGGTAAACAAGAACAAATGTAACCGGCGAGTTTTCTGTCAGTAAGTCCTGATTTTACAAATCAGCTGCATTTTGAACCTGTGTAGATAATGTTTGCAGTGTTGACCTGGTATAAAACATGACCTCAGATGCCTCCTGAGTGACTGTTTGTGATTAGTTCACTCTTCCACTTGTGGGAAATGCTGCTAAACAGAGACAAATTGAATGGGACCTTAGCCAGACAGCTAGACAAGAGAACCCTGGAGGTTATTTGCATACTGGATAAAACTACCAAGTAAAACTCAACAGAAAAGCAAAATGTTGAAAGGCAAGAGAGAGAAAGAGGGGATGTCAAATCCCTCGGGATATTAACCATCTTAAGGAGGTTTAGATGATGTCCTGAATGTGGCTTTTGTCATCAAAAGTCGTTGTGTTTTTGCTGGAACTAAAGGTTGAAAGTAGGTCCTGACCGATTTATTGACTTGCTGATTTAATCAGCTGATTATAGCCCTTTTCAAGATAAACATCATTGGCCAGAGTTCTGCAGATTAAACGCTGGTATATTTCACTTGACAGAAAGAGAAAAGAAAGTAGAAAGAAACTAGATGGCCTACTTTAGTCAGTAACAACAACACAATGACGTTACATGATGTGCGATTTTTATTTATTTACGTCCAGAGATATCCAGAAAATTCCTGAAGTTAAACAGATACTAAAGGAACAGTGAAATGATCTGCCTGTTCATATCTTTGCTGTTGTAAGCTTTAAGGGATCAAAAAAGAAGTTGTTTTATTCATTATTCATTCATTTGTTCATCTTCTATACCGCTTAACCTGTTCAGGGTCGCAGGTGGCTGGAGTCTGTCCCAGCTGTCTTAGAGTGAGAAGTGGGGTACACCCTGGACTGGTCTCCAGTCAGTCGTGGGGTGGGGTGTTTTGGGGTGTCATTATATTTTTTTTAAATGAATTGTCTAATTGATTCTTTATCAGGAAGTTTGTCTAAATTTACATGTGGTGGAAAAGCAGATGTATTTCTCCCTCTTCCCAATGACCAAACTTAAGATCTGTGTCATGGAGATGACAGGAAAGAACACTTTTGAAACGTCTCCTCTCAGAGTCATGGTGTTGCACCCACAGGAAAAAAAGAGGATGGAAGTGGTTGTGTGAAGGCTGAGAGGAGCTTGGAATGAAGCTCAAACACTTTTAGAGCTTTCCTGTCTGCACGCCTGGCTAGTTCCTACTTGAAGGGGAAATTACCTCTGGGACTGTCAAGTACGTCTGCTGGTTAAAGTCATACAAAGTCCTACATCTTTGTACGATGTGGACCAATCAATTCTCACACTGACAGGTGGAGTTGGAGTAAGTTTTGGAGGCTGTTCTACTGTCCAACGAAGCATGCAGCTTTGTAAAGATGTCAAAAGGTGAAGAGAATCAGCTCAGCTTGTTTAGGGAAGGCTATTTGAAGAGGGCATGCATTCATTTCCATAAGGAATACTGATCTGGTTCCTTGACAAACATGAAGTTTGAGCTCTGTGGCTTGATGACATGCTTGGTGTGACTGCTCAAAACTTTCCACTTCACGTTTTATCACCTGAGGTCTGTGGGTAACCTGCTCCTGTCCAATAAATGCACACAGACAAACAGCTGCAGCTTGGGCTTCACTTTTCACACACTTGGCTCGAGTCTCTGTGGAAAACTACAGCTCTTAAGGAGACGTTCAGGATGTATCAGCCTCGGCCTCTTTTCAGGATCTTTTCATTTTACATGTTGACATATTTTGATTATTGCTGTCATTATTTTGGAAGAGTTGCAGAAAGAGAGTTGACTGAAGTTTTGTCTTCTCTTGTCCTTCTTGTTGTTTCTTCTTTCATAGTCTGCTGCTGACCTCAGATGACATCTAGAGTCACAGCTCCTTGACTTCATGTGGTTATTTGGGCCTTGCGTTTGTTTAATTTCAGAGGATGAGCACACTCACTCTGATGAAACGTGGTGGTAGAAAGTTAGATCATCAGAGCACCAGTGTTTTTTTTTACTTCTTCTGTTCTTAAAGGTGAGCTACAGATTCCTGACCTGTTGAAAACTTTGTGAATGTATGGACTGGTGTAACCTGTAAGTGACCCCCGGCTTCTGGGCGGCCATCTATCCCACCCTTCATCTCACAGGGCCCGACTTTCTCCCCTCCTCATCCTCCTCCTCCTCCTCCTCCCCTCTCCTCCTCCTGACACCCCATGCATTGGTTTCAATTAATCAGCCGTGGAGGGGGATTTATTCAGTCCCTGCCCAATGGGATCCTTTGGTATGTGGCCCCAATGGTAGCAGGTTGAGAAGGCACGGTTGACACTGTCTTTAGGCCTATTACTCTCACCTCACAGCCCGCTCATAAAGAGAGCTTTGAGCGGCCTGTTTTTGGGGGGATCCGGTGGGCTTTTTGTCCC
The DNA here is from genome assembly GCA_030710495.1 of Labroides dimidiatus. Classification (NCBI taxonomy): domain Eukaryota; kingdom Metazoa; phylum Chordata; class Actinopteri; order Labriformes; family Labridae; genus Labroides; species Labroides dimidiatus. Next base: position 5,649,267 of record CM061152.1, on the reverse strand, counting down.
ATAATAGCCGAGTGGATTCAGTCTCTGCAGACAGACGTGTTTACTAAACTCTGCATAGGTGGAGTGAGGGAGATTACGTGTGCCACTTTGGAAATCCGAGGTCTAATTTAAAGCAGGAGGAAGTCTTTCTAAACCACTTCTGTTTTTGTTTTCATCTTGTCCTGTCGGAAGGATGTCCTTGATGGGGTTATATTTGGAACTAAGATAAAAGTATTGATATTTATTTGTGTGATGCGGTTAATGGTGCACACTTTTTGATTGAACTTATCTGCATCTTTGTCTTTAAAACTCAAGACGACAAAGAACTGAGCCTTTGCTGCTGAGGTGCTAAATGACATTTATGTAAGAGGATGTATGAGAAAAGAGTAAGGATGACTGGAATAAAAGTGGACAAGATGTTATTTCAGATTGGCTGGATGGATAAATTCAGTTTAAAAAATATATACAAAACTCCTGAAAACCAGAAACGCCATTGATCACTACCTTCTTCCTCTCTCCTGCACTCTAAAACCTCGAAGTCGTCTCCTTCAGCATCTCTTTTCCCTTCTTCGATAACCGGATTGATCGCCTGTAACCTAAGAGCTGCATCAAATGCATTTCTTCATGTGTTTTCCATGATGAGGTGCACAATGTCTGATCTGAAGAATTTAGTGTGAGTTTGTCTGATTTAATTCCAAGAGTTTCATTGGTCCTCTGTGACGTGTTCTATTATTTCATTGGTCTGATGTGATGAGGCTAAATGTATTTGGGGCATGAAACTCTTCAGTCCATAAAAATCCATTAATAAGTCACACCATTGTTTAAGCTCAAAGCGTGTGAAAAAAGTAGTGGCTTGATTCCAATTAATATTTTACTTTTTACTCCATTTACTTAAGTCTGAGTTGAAGCCAGCTCTTTGACTGTCCCTCAGCGTATATTTGAAGTACAACAGAACTGATGGGAAATAAAAAAACATAACAAAACAAAACAAACCAAAAAAAAAAGGACAATGTAACTCTCAGGATGCATCCGTTCTTTGTTCCCTCTTTGCAGTTCAGTGGTATCCTGACATGTTTGAAAATGTTCTTCCTCTGTGCACACTCTGTGTATTAAGGTGAGGATGCTCCCATGGCTCTGTCTGATGCACATGATTCAAACTTTTGTTCCTTTTCACCTTCAGCAGGGCTCTGCATAAAATGCAGTGGGCTGTGTTGAGATCAGGTTGCGTTTGGAACTGCTCGTGTGAATGTAAATGAGTCCCTGACAGCACGAAAGGTCAGCTTTTAGTGTGCAAGTGTAGTATAACAAAGAAATGTCTATACTTCAGCAGAGGAACCTTCTACTCTCCACACATTTATCATTTCCAATCAAACTGGGATTAACAACTCTGAGTTTTCGCCCTCAAACAGAGTATTTGATATCTAAAATCAGATCAGTTCTGCCTGATGAGAACTGTGACAGCTGGTACACAACACTAGGAGATAGACCCCGATATACACACAGTGACTCTTTCCGTTGGTTACAGATGTCTCCAGTCCACCATGACATGATGTTTCTTGTTTTGTCCTCACCTTTTTTCAACCTCTTCTTCTCTCCAAGTCACCCAGTCCAGCTTCGGCTCCACATGTTTTATCAGTGTGTCTGTTGCTCAAAACAGTATTTGTCACATTTTTGGCCGGGATTTCTCCATGTGACTATGGTACACTTACTAAATAAATAAAGCCACATGGCAGAACATTGCATAACATGGTTTGTTTGAGGGTACATATGGTTGTTGGGCTAGGCTTGGATCAGGTGTGGTTGTTAGCTCATTTCGTCTCTTATCCAACTCCAAATCTAAAAGGAAAAACAAAAAGGCACCAGATTAAGTTTTCCTTTGATTATGTTTAAATAACAACTCAGATTTA